>JAPMOR010052034.1:75306-227684 GCA_026543865.1 Argiope aurantia | reverse complement strand
TATATATATATATATATATATATATATATATATAAGCTGAAATGACTGAAGAATAAACATGAATGTAATGTTCACCATATTTATGAGAAACATCCAGCTCATTAGCATAAGTTAATAGTGCTATCAACAGTTGATTTTTTTTTTCAAGAAACTATGCCCATTAATTTTATTTTATTTTAAATATTGTAAACTGCTGATTAATATTTCAAATTTTCATAATTAAAATATCAAATATATGTAAGTATTTTCATTCTGCCTTACTGTAGTGCTTATTTTTATGCAGTTAACTTTTATTACTTCTTAAAACTAGGAGTAACAGGTTATCAGATGCTTGTTTATTACCTCAGTACTCTGAAATATTGCTTTTTAATTTTAAACTTGGATCCCAAATTTAAAAAAATAATAACTCCACTCAGAAAAAAAAACAGTGTTGTCTGCCATGCAAAAATCACTGGAAAAGGGTGATTTTTTATAACAACAATATATATACATATATGATAAATTCAATTAATGAAATATTTTAAAACGTTGAATATTAATTCTTTTACATGCCACTTAATTTCAGAGATAAAGCACTTCCATTTTCATTTATGAATTGTACAAATTTTTGGTTTTTCCGCATACTTCAAAATTTAATTATTGTAAGTGTCCAAAGTAAACTTCAATAATGATCACTATCTTGGACCTAAATAGATCCTAAGTTCCATAATAATACTGCTGAATCAGCAAAAATCCAGGAAAACTCCATTTGGAACACAAAAATAAAACTTGTGAATGAGGTTCTCAAGCTCTCTCTGCTGTGAGCCCTTTTCCATGATTTACACAATGGCTATGATTTGGATTTGTTTGTTACCTTCTTTTCTGTTAAATAAATCATATATGCACATAATGTTGTGCGCGTGTGCGCGCGTAAAATGTAGAGCGGTTGCTTCCAAACCCTTACATGGAGTTTGATGATGATAAATATTATTAAGAATTAATCAATCCTCTTCAGATTTTTCTCCCTTTCCTCAGAGCGTTAGAAAGTGCTGAAGTCGGCAGTTCTATAGAGCGTATGTAAAATTAATTAAATAAAAAGAGGGAGTTGAACAGGAAATGAGAGAACATTTAAGAATGAAATTAATATGGGTTAAATTAAGAAAAACATTAGGAAATTAATTAGGGTTTAAATTAGATTAAGAGATATTACACACACACACACACACATATATTATATATATATATATATATAACAAATAGAAATCATGTAAATAGGTATAGTAATCTTGCAAATTTAGTATAATTATTACACATAGCTTATAAATATACTTACAGTTTTGATTTTCGGTGACTTCTCATTTTGCTTTCAATTTCGTAAAAAACAAGAAAATTTTGTAATTAAAAATGTAGTTGCACAACATTCTCAATTAAAAGTCTAATTAGAAGTTCCGCAAAAAAAGAAGTTAAACATAATTTGTAACTTGACTTAAAAAACCTAAAAGTTCAAGTTTCCATGGGATGATGGAAATGATTATCAAATGAAGTGGTGATGATGGTGAAAAAAGTGCTTGAAGAGTAACTTCTTTATAGCTAAATCAGGAATTTTCTTCTTTACTTCAATACATGCAATTTCCATTAGTGAACTGTATCTAATGAAGTAAGAATAAATCTGAAAAAAAGAAGGGAAAAAAAACGTAAAAATATATAATTTCCACAAAACGGTTTTAATACATTGTCATAACAGCAAATAAATTTATAAAATATTCGGTTATGAAATAAAACATTTAAATTTTGACATTAAGAATCACAACTTCACATAAAAATCTCTTAGGATAAACATATAATAAAATTGATAAAAACCCTCCTCTCGACTGCTTGAATTATGCAAAATGAAATTCATAATAGATGTTCACTGCAAAACACTTGAGCTCTTGAAAAACAGCTTTTCCAAAACTCAGAATGGAGTTAATTTTATTTTTAAAGAAGGCTAACTGGCCACTATATTTTCAAATCAGCTACATTTCAATGTGTCACATTTCTAGATTTGAATTTGATTGTATTTGTAAAGAATTTATTAAATTTAGATAGGCAGCGAATGTTTAGTGGATAAAATAAAACCGTGATTTAGGAGATGACCATTTTCAAAATGAACGTTGGGATGAGATCCATGAGAACAATAAACCTACCACAAAAGGTCAAACGACTGTATTCCAAAGACAATTCCAATGTATCTATGAAATGCCTGTACGTTTAGCGTTTGCGGATGAAGTATGTCTCCTTTTCATATGGAATACATGGGTCGATACTAAAAAAAGATTGTAAATCCACCAAAATGTGAATTTATGAAGAAAAAAAGAAATTATCCCTTTTCAAAATGGGCGATTCAATCGTTCTTTTTGAGCTGAAATTAAAATATTTCAAAAAATTCAATACACTGTAGTAGTTTCAAGATCTCTTAAGATAATATAAATATTTGTATTAAGCATTCTTTCATGTGTACAAAGCATTAGTACACATAAGCCAAAAGCATATACTTCATTTTCTTTCTGCCACATAACTTTTTCTGGCTTACATATGAACAGTGCAAGAATATCTAAATTTCAGATTACTTCCAAATATTAAGTTTTCTTTTTTTAATTCGGCTATTTTTTCCATTGCATTGATATTTGTACATGAGACTGGCAAATATATATATTGAGAGATTATACACGAAATCAAACTTTCATGAAGCAAAATTTTCTTGAATTGCAATAAAAATTACATACAAAATGATAAAAACACCACTGTTTATTAAAGATAACTGAGGACGTAAGCAAAGTGCGTCCATGCGGGCATAATCAATTCATTAGATGTGTCTATAAACATTTTCTGTTATTTCGTAAAATTTCTTTCAGAAATGACAAAATGACTGTTAAATTTTTTAAGAAAATTAAATAGAACATGGACCCTTTTATCAGAGCTCAATTTATTTTAAAATCTCAGTCACAGTTTTAGATTCGTAGAATAAAAACATTGAAACTTGACATCCACATTATACAAGACTATGACACATCCCTCAAACAAAGAAGAAATAAAAAAAAAATGCAAGAATTTCATGTACTGTCTTAGATTTTCACAGATTTTGCCATATGAAAAATATCAATGTAAATCAAAAAAAAAAGTGAAAGTGGAAAAGCAAATAAACTGGTCATGTCTTAAATTACATAGAAATCTGATTTATACAAACTAAAGAAGCAAAAATGCCGATCAAATATTTACATCCGGGTTTGAAGTAACATGAGATCAGTGATGTGAAGAAAAGGCATTAATCCAGATTAGCGTTTAAGTCCCAATATATTTTTTTCACAGAAACATAAAAAATTATACCTTAATCACAAAACAGATGCACACAAGCGTCACTCATGAATTTATAAGGTAAAATTAAATCGTTCATAGATATTTATTAATTTAATATAGTGTTATTATAGATAAAGTTATTATTATGTCTTTGCAAAAATTACTATTCCTCTACACACTCTTAGTTGAATCAAAATAACACATTCCCAAAATATAATGTGTCATCTAATTCGAGAAACTACCAAAGAAGATTAATTACGTCTCAAAAGTACAAGGTCCATCTTTATAACAGCCATAAAGTAACTTCAAAACGGAACTCGGATCCAATTATTCAATTAAATAGATTCCTAACTGTCATACAAATTAATCATTAATTTACAGTTTCATATTAATTCGCTGATTAGAGTTTACAGGGAATAGAACTTGAAAAAATAATCTGCCTAATTAAGATTCAGCAATGAAATTTTTGATTACTTATCCAATCCAGACCTTAGTTAACTTTGTTTTCTCTCTTGAAATAAATAAATAAATAATCTATCAAGAGCGACTGTGAATTATGAATTAAAAAACAGACCATGACGTCTTAAGCATGCAGGAGACTATGTAACTCAATTTCGAAAATCCAGAAAACTAAGGAAATACTGACAAAATTTCAAATAATTCAAGATTTAAATATGATACATATACATGCATGCAAAGACAATTAAGCCCTGATTATCTGCGGAATTGAGAGGTGCGGCAACCTCGGATAGTCTGAAAACAGACACAAATAAAAAAAAGGTTTTGGAAAATTTTAATTTACAGTAGTAGTTAGTCTACATATATAATTATTGCTTGTTAACAATAAACAGGGTTGCCACTAAAAAATAGGGGGGGGGGGAATTCCGTTTTTTTACCTGTACGTATATTCAAGATAAGAGTAAATGCGCAAATAGCACTCGTGCTAGTTACAATACAACATAATTTTTAAGGAGTGGAAAAAGCCAGGAAAGGGAGAAACAAGTTAACATTATTCGAAATAATAGCCTATTAAAAGAAGGTTTATATTTACATACAAAAAAATCTCTCTATTTTTTATCTAGAATTTATAGCAAGACAAAATTTATATGTTAAGGGGTGGAGGGAATATATTAGATCTTATGCTCTTTAATGCAAGTGACACAAAATTAAGGACTCGGGTGAAATAAAACACAAAACATTTTTGCTTTCATGATATAAATCATTTAATAATTACTTAACAAAAAACATTACAAAGCAAGATTACTTTTTTAATTTATTCATTTTCCCCAGTTCATGTATTTGGGCATCAATTTCTGCAACTCCTGTAGATTTTTCAGCCATCAGTTTTATGAAGTTAATCCGTAAAAAATAAAGTACAATATTTTTGTACGGCCTAAAGTACATTTTTTAGCTGTTTCACTTTCAGTGAACATACGAGAAGATATTTCCGATATATCATTGAATGAATCAAAAGACGAATGTGACGCAATAAGTTTTAATGCCCATAAAAATTCAGCCTTAATGATTGTTCTTGAACTAAAAAAATGGAATTCGGTTAATTTTTTTATATTGCATTTGACGTTATCTTATCCTGTATTCCTCTTAGACACTAAGTTCAACAACAATGATAACTCTTGGACTGACAAGCAGTCTTGCTTGTTTTTCTCTTTTGGTAGCCTAGTAAGTGCTTGTTTTCCCATATTACATAGGCTTATTATCTTCTTACAAAGCGAGCAGTACGGAACAAATGGATTTTGTGGAACTTCTCGAACCCCTTCAGAAAATCAGGATTGATTTTTTTTATCCGACCAATTTATATTAAATACGGATTTCGAGCAGTTCATTATTAAAAAAAAAAAATCTCAATCACTTGAATAAGCCGATAGTTTCTCAAATAATAAACCATTCAATACACTCAAGTATGGTGGACAAAATACCATCGCGCTGCTTCGCAGATTGAATGTTCCAGCCAGAAAAGTGTATTGTATTCTCTCACGCAGTTACAGAAGTCTCGCGCACACTCATTAGTTGCTCGTGGAAAAAGGACAACTGTCTCGCAAATCGAAACTGGACTGAACAGAAAAAAAAGGAGAGTAAAAAAGGGGCGAATTTCCGTATTACACAAACGCGAATTTGATTGCCTCGTTTTCGAAAGCTGTGACTGCGATCTTTTATTCTTGCAATCTTTAGAGATCGGCATTTCCTAGACGGGAAAAAAATAACTAAGACACTTAAAATACCCTTATTTTCCTGGATTTTATGAAAAGTTCCAAATTCCCCTGTTTTTTCTGTCGATTTTTAAACGCCCTGTGTTTTCCCGGTTCTCCGGGCGGCGTGACCGCCTTGAATAAACTTCTGTACTTAAAAATCTGTTGACTTATTCCTTTTCCACAGAAAAAAAAAAAAAAAACACTTTTTTTTTTTTTTTTCCTTTTAAAGGATTAAACTTTTTACAATTACAGTTTTTTGTTTTTTGTGTTTTTTAGATCACGAAAAATCATATGTAATCGAAAGTTTACGGTACTTTCAAATAATTTAATTAATAAGGGAAATTTTTTTAATGAATTTATGTTTCTTTCTTTCATGCAGTTGATGCTTTTCCAATATCCCATTTATTTATTTTTTAATTTAGTTTTCTTTTTTAAAAAAGGGTGGGTATCATAAGTTGAGTAGGATTAGCAAGACATTTTGTTGCATGCATACATACTAAATACCTTTAAATACTAAATGAAAAATTGATATATGCATATCAAATTATACAGAAGAAAAACTAAAAGAAAAATAATGGCTCGTGGAATGAAAGGATTTTAATTATGTTGCCCAGGTATTAAATAAATAATCTCTAATCCCAACATATTTTGAGAGAAATTTTCTGACCTAAAAAACTTTACTATTTTTCATCCAATGATATAACAAATCACATTTTACAACATTTTTAAGTTATTCAAGGATTTTTACAATTTCTCTAACATAACATCATTCATGTAATGATTTTTTAATGATATATTAGCTCTATAGCAAAATTTGAACAAGATAATGAACGCATTTTCAAAACACAGAATTGTGATTCAAAAATCATCTGTAATTACATAATTTGCGAAATTTATTTACCTGTGCATCCCATCCTTAAAATATACTCTATATTAAGCAAATTTGCTCCACCCTTTGCTAAGTAAAATTCAATACTCTTATAAAAGTTCATCTTTGTCAGAATGGTTCAGAATAGTCTATTCTTTCAATGTTTAAAGTGATTTGAAAGCACTATTTGATAACTAGGAAAATAGCAAACGCACGTTTCAGGAAACTATACTTGATTACACAAAAAGATGACAGAAAATTTTAAAATTCAGATGAAAATTTCATTATTTCGTAGCAAATTAATTACAATCCTAACAGATGAATCAATTTCATATATTCAACATTCATCTTATCATGCCAATTTCAATAGTTTTAAACAAATACTTTTTCTGTCACTTTGGAGATTTTTTGCTATCCAAATCATTAACCTGAGTAAAGGGTGCTTCTTTACCAAATAGCTTAATCATTACAGAAAAAATAATTACGCATGTTTTGTTAACCCTTTTCTAATGGCGATCTCTTCTTGCGAGAAAAAAAATAATAAAAAAAAGAAAATAAGACTTTCAGTGCAAGTATAAAGAGGAAAATAAACCACGACATGTATTAAGATAAATACATTTTTTTTTGAGAAAATGTCAAAATATTTCAAATCGTGATAACATTCATAATTATTATTGCACACTAATATTGAAGAGCCGAAAAGAAATGCGTATAGTAATCGTTTCTGGAGATCGCAAAATTCATGTACAAAAAATTATTTGGGAGTAGAACCCATAATTTAAGAATCATTGCTCAGAGGTATCCAAAAATCATAAGAAATTTTAACAAATTATTATAAGCCACATTACATCCAAATCCCATCTTTTAAAACCATAGCTATTTAATTTTAGAAGTGTTCTATTCTGATAAGAATGCCATTGTAGCTACATTAAGCTGCTAAAACACTGAAACACTTCACAGTACACTCTTTATTTAAAGGAACTCGACAGCAACAGTAATTAATTCATCTCCTTACATCGTTAAACATCCGCTAATAAGTAGGAAAATATTTAAACTTGCAACTAAAATAGTCGCTTTTGGTCCTTTTATAAGCCAAAAATCATAGTAACATGAAAATATTCGTGCGTGAGTGACTGCGTGCAAGTGGCATATGGCAATTTTGCATGAACAAATGCAAAATTCAGATTTAATATAATCTTTTTACACGATCTTTTTAACATATTTTTAAATTTAAATAATACAGTTAACATCAGTAACGTGTAATTTGCAATTTTTACAAATGAAAAAATATACTTATAAAATAAAGATTACAGTAAAAAAAAGTTATTTAAAACTTACTTTAGACTTAAAAATAATTATCTGAATATCTCTGATTACTTCAGATACGGAAAAGAGGGAAACTAAGCCAAAGAAAAACCCGCAGTCTTCCAGTTAGTATGGAATACGATTCTACCACTGCCATTAATGACAGAAGGAATTAACATGTAATAAACAATAATATTCAATGGGACGTTACGATATTGAACTGTTGAAATAAGGCAACCGTATTCTTTGCATAGTAAAAATCGGAAAGGTTTAACTCTTCAGAAACTAATTTCTTAAAAAAGGACAGTTAATCGTACTTGGTCCAGCAGAACAAAATTTAGTCTTTTAGTAAGAATGTGACCCAATAATTTATTAGAATGTTAATTTAATTTTGGTCGAAGCCAAGTTAAACAAACCATGATCAAAGTTTTGACACACTTAGCACTGCGAACGAAACAACATTCGATAAATAACAAATAAAAAGTGAAATACCATTCTACGGGAAATTGTAATTTGAACTTGTGACTGATTCTTCTGATTCAACAAAATATTACACTCACCCTATTTTTGAAGTGCTGTAAATCCCTTAAAGACTACATTATTAAAAGTATATTCTTGGCAAACCTTCATTCTTCAAGAATTTAACAAATGTAATGTAACTACACAAACAGTTACTCAGACATAATAACAAGCACATAAATTGGTTATCTTAATCCAGACTAGAAACAAATTACTGTTCATAAGATTTAACAACAGATATTGGTGAGGAAACTATTTATAATCGCGCCATTTATTGACGAAACGAAAATCTGAGTGATAAAATAACAATAACATAATATGTGCAACCTGATTTTGAAAACTGATCAAATCCCTGAATTATAGAGATTATAAAGGCCTTTATTGCGCAAAAATATTAAAAAAACTTCTCTCCAAAGGAAGGTGGCTTCAAGGTTAAAGAAGTATAGCTGATATAACCTGGTTGGACATATTTAAAAAATAATAAACTCTGTTTACACTTTTAATAAAAGTGTACAAATAAGCCTTTTAAATTCTTCAGAATATTTTTCAACTTTAGAGGGACTTTTTTTTTTTTCAATGCACTGCTATACGACATTGGTAATTTTATCTTCAGAAATCATTCTAAAATACATTCGCGGGGGAAAAGGGGGGGGGTAACATATCTTAAATTTTTGTACACAATTAGCAGAACAATTGAATCAATTAGAAAAACTGAAGTTTTTAAAATTAACAATGGAAGTTCTTACGGCAATTTCTAATCAAGAATATGTGAGATATAATTATAAAATACACGAATAAAGAGCATATAAAAAGTGAAATATTTCTGAATACTTTCCCAATACCTGTTGTGCTAATTAATCGAATAGTCTCTTCCTGTCTTAACCTTCCCTCCTACAAAGAAAAATTATACTTATTCATCAGAAAGCTATTAACCAACTCCTTAGTTTCTATAAAAAAATACCTACCAAAAAGGAAAATATATATCAAAATTACTTTGAAATAGCAATATTAAAATATTTTAACTATTAGCTTATATTTTCACCAAATGTCAAGTACAGACCTGTATGTTAGTTTTCAATATTTACGGACAAAACTGAGAATTAAGATGAAATATCATTACATTTTATACAAAACTAGAAGATGTGCCCGCCTAGACTAACTGTTATCCTATTAACAATATCACGGATACGATTGTCACAGATTAAAGTTGTAGTAGAAAATAACGCGTACTTTGGCAAAATGCTTAATTAAAAAAAAATATTGTAGTAGTACACTTTAAATATAAATATATATGAACATTAAAAGTTTTGCTTCCTAGCAGTGGGATCTTCTATATTCTTAATGTTCACTAATACAAAAATCAAAACTAATAATTTAAATCGGTTTGAAAAAAAAAATAGTGATTCATTAAAGGGAAAAAAATGCAGTAGCAAATACAAACCAAAAATAACGCTGAAAGAAAACGTTAGCAATAACCTTCAAATGAAGTGAGAATATCACGAATCTGCAGATTTTAGTTCATTACCTTTTGCCACAATCCTGCATTAAAAATGTAAATGAAACGTGAAGTTTATGATTCCATTACTAATTTTTATTCGCACTTAGCTTTATTCGCACACATAAGAAAGAAAAAAAAAATCTAAGTTACTAGATGCCGAAACAGAAGATGTTATTTTGCATCGGCAGGGTTATTTTGAAACTCCGCCCAGCGTTACAATCGGTACTGGGCAGTCATAGAGGACGTCCTAAAAAGTGGTATAAACTTTTATGTCCATACATATGGCACCTAGACATATACTTCCAAAGTTTCATTAAATGAGGTAGAAAACTGAACGAAAACATTTTCGCTTCTGTGGAGATTCATAATAAGGGGTTAAAATATTAAATTTTTACATGTCTCCCATAATACAAAGTAATCAATTAGTAAAATGTTACTCTTATATTCATCAATGCGCACACAAAATTTTACATTTCTATCTACAAAATTTTGCAGCGATATGCTTATTTTTAAATTTAGAAGAACTAATCACAGATTTAGACGAAAGCATTTATTTCAGAAATACAATTTTATTCAATACAGAAAAACTATCATATGCAAATATTTACCTACTAGTATATCATTCAATCATCATGATTTCAAAGAAATTTGCTAAGCATGCATGTTACTCACGTTGATTGGGCGTCAGATGCAACTATGACTTTATGAAGAAAGAGAAACTTGAGAAACTGAACAATCAAGACATCTTAGAGAAATACTGAAATGCCGAACAAGAAAATAAAATTATTTGCTCGTATTTGAGTGTTTTGTAAAGGAATGGAATATTTCAGGAATAAGAAACGGTTAGATATGCTGACGATTTACGCCTATACAATCGTAATACCGGCTTATTTATAGAAGAATACAAATTACATTTTCCGAATTCCCGGCATTCTTCTAGGAAGTGTGTTTATATAATGGTTTAGCGATTGCAAAGGATTCTTAATTTCCCGGACATGAACTTTGAGGAAGAGGCATTATACATGTAATATAAAAATGGATATTTTGCCTTGTTTTTCATATTACTCTCATGCTGGTGTATGAAAAGACAGTTCAGAACTCAACATTCCAAAACCGAAAGTACAGAGAACATTTCAATGTAATAAATGACATCCATACAGGATACAGCTACATAATCAACGTCTAGAATTTACAATTAGGTAAAATCAAATCCTACTGTTCTGAGAAATGCAACTTGGATAAATGAATGTTGCTTTAATCGAGATAAAAAAATATATATATTAATCTTCATAAATGTCACTTTCGGAATAGTAAAAATCCATTTTTTGTACATGAGGTTCATCATTAGTAGCAATATTCTATAAATGCATTATGTATTTCTATTTTTAGAAACCCTTAGGTTGGTTCCGTTTTATACCAACCAAACCTGTAGTATGCTGAACAGTGACAAATATATTCACTTAGTTTTGATTGATGTATCTGAACTAAGGAATGAATTGGCTTTGTCAGTAGACATTCTATAGATTTTGGCCGACGAATTTAAAAAGCCATACTTTAAGTCCTAAATGAGAAACTCGATCGTATAGGAGCAAGTATTGTTAAAAGAATGCAACTTTGAAAAAGGTGTCGAATTGTCTTTATATAGAGTTCATTTGAAACAAGTTTTTTTAAGCACTTCAATTAGTGCAACCATTTTTTTTAATTAATAAATACAATAAACGCATCATTTTCTGTTTCTGCCCTTTTTGATAATCTTCCGTGATATGTTTATTAATTATCCCTTACGCCATGTGACTACGTTCGGAGCGAATTTTTTGAAAAACGTTAGAAAATAGTTATATTTTTGAATATTTGTATAAAAAGAAATTGAAAAAACATCTAAGAAACCAAAATATACCAGTTAGGAGGCAAATAAAAAAAAATGGGAAAAAGAGTTTTTTGGGCTAAAAAGCGGTATGAAGCAAAAATCTTCAAGTTTCGAAGTGTGTCACGCGATTTGCTTAATATTTTGCAGGTACCTTAAGAAATATATTATCTAGTTCCTGAACTAAAAAATAAGCTGTATTTCTATCAATTCTTTAAATATTGGACTTCGATTGATAAATAACATGAAAATTATATATATATTTCACATTGTGAAGTACGAAAAAAACTATAAAATATTTCGAAATGAATAGATTGCTTATTCTCTAGTTCAGAAACTGCAGAATACATTGAGAAATTGATACACCATATTTGAACAAAAAATATGCAATAGATTTTAATTTTAATTTACTTGCAAAAAACCTCATAATCAAAAATCAGAAGTTGAGAAAAGAGCATCTAACGATGTAAAATAGCATTAAAACGTATGTAAATGAAAATATAAAAATTAGTGTAAATTTTCAAAAAATAAAAATTAGAAACAAAATTTTAATGGTTTTCTAAATAAATCTGTTCAAACATTATCGCTTTGACATCTGTCAGAGATATGGTAAAATGGTCAAAAGTATGTTAAAAACATAATAAATTTGCTTTTTAATAACCCGAAAAATTAACAGATAGAAAAATGAAATTTCGTGTCTTTATAGATGAGTAAACAAAAAACCCTCTTCGACACTTTTTTGTTATGAGGGCAGTACATAAATATAATTTTGTAATTTTTTATTATTACCCTCTACAAAAGTCAAAGTATTTTCATATATATGAGTTCCTTATTTGATTAATGCAATTGAAAGTATATGTCTAATTGCAACAGTTAAGGAAATAAACGTCTCTTCCTGTTTTTTTTTTTTTTTTTTTGACACCCTGTATACACTGATGATTTTAGATTACATGACTTAGGGCGTTGCACTTTAGAAAATCATCTTCTTTCTTTCATTTTTCATGCAATCACTTCTTGAAAGCATTAAGTAATCGTCCTACATCAACGCAAAGCTGTAACTTTTTTTTTTTAACTAATTACTCGAGCAATCTGAGAAACTAAAATTCGACCAGTGATCATAAATCTGAGACTTCACTACGAAATTACAGTTCATTTTTATGAAAAATTATCTAAAAATCGTAATCAATCATTGAAACTAAGAGATAAACGAAACATTTTAAATCTATCAACAAAGTGAATACCGTCTTCACCATAAGATCTTCCGTTCCAGAAAACAGATCTCTATTTGCACAAAAAATACGGTAAAAAAAATTACCACTGAATAATTTTTTTAAAGTACTAGTAAGCAAAAATAAGTAAATTTAAAAGTACTAGTAAGCAAAAAAAAGTAAATTTAAAAGTACTAGTAAGCATTTTCAGAAAACAAAAAGCTCAAGCGCCACTGTTTCATAAAGAAAAACGATTTTTTTATATAAAATTATAAATCTTTGAAATCTTGAAACTAAGTTTATGTAGCTGCAAAGATCGCATCAAATCACATTTACATATTGACTAGTTAAAAAAATGGAACACAAACTCATGGAAGAAAATGCTAACTCAGAAAAATTAACATACAACAAAAGTCAAACCAAATTGTACTATAATATGGAAAAAAAAAAAAAATACGTAACATCTGTTAAAGTGGTCATCTAATACATGGTATTATATCATGAAATCCGATATCGAACCGAATCAGGGGAATTGAATTATCGGTTTTTTACATTTCAATAAAAGGTTATTAATCTTAGAAAAAAAATTAAATATAATAATTTATATATATATTTAAAAATCGATACAACAAACTGAGGGTCATTAAGATAGTTTAATTTGGTCAGGAGTAAATTAAAAAGTACCAGAAAGTATCTTCCAAGAGGACTCTGGGAATTAAGGCAGAATAATTGACTGTTAATTTCAAGTTATCATCATGCCTTTACTAACACCAACAATACAGAAACAATTTAAAATGTAGAGCATACACAGAATTTGCACACAAAATATGATTCACTTAAATGGTTACTATGGTCTTACTTATTTTCCCCTCTCCCTGCATTACGAATTCGGACAGTATAAATATGATAATGAGACCTAGAGACTGTATTAATCTTCCAAATCAACAACATTACCTAATTTGTAATAGTCGTAATACTTAACCATTGCAAACCAAAACAACTACAATCTCATGAATTTTATTAGAAAAAGGTACTTTCCATATTTTGGGTTTGAAAAAATGAAAATTCGGTCATGATTAACAAATTTTTTGTGTGTCTTAATAGCATTTATAGAGTAAAAATAAGTAAATGATAATGACATGCTAAGAGTAGAAATCACATTGAACTTCAGATCATTAAATAGAAGTCTAAAATTCATAGTTTATTTTTCATAAAGAAAGTAAAACGTTTTTCTTTTTTTTTAATATAATTTATATTCTTCTACAGAAATTTTCGGAACTTTTGTAACCTCCTTCGTTCGGAACTTTTTTTAACCTCCTTGTACACTTTAGAACTGTACAGAGTGCGTTTTAAATTAATGCAAACTAAAAAGCCACAATAAAAAATTAATATTCAAACAAATTTTCGGTATGCGCGAATAAGATCAAGGAAACATCGATTTTTTTTTTTTTTTTTTTTTTTTGCATATATAAAAAAAGTAATTCCAAAAGTAACCGAAAGAAGGCGTTCACACCTCATACTGAGACGTTTTATGCAAATCACGCCAACAATAAAACAACTAACTGGAGATGGATTTGTCAATCAATCCCTTTTTCTATCTCACACCATTTCAGTCCAGGCCAGTAATACAGCAAAGTACAACGAATTTCTCCCAAGACGGGAAGTAGCCTTGGTTCCGAGGCGGATACTCCATAAAACCATCAATATCGAGATTCGTCATTCGATCCCGGTAGTTATGACATCGTTACCAGATCGAGCGTTGGTGGTTCAACTTTCCTACAAGAATGGTGAATTCACAACTATTGTAATGCAAAAGTTTCGCACGAAGAAAAGACTGACGGTGCAAAAAACTTATTTCAAATAAATGGAATATTGAATTTAGTACGACATTTTGAAGAATCATCCACGAATAGGCAGACTTTCTTTAGAGCGGACCACGTCCATGCTGTGAGGAATAAAATGGTAGAATTGACAGCTGAGACATCAACGGGGTGTAACAGAGATCGCGAAGTTGGGAGAATAAAGTAGATTCCGGAATCGTCATATTCTGTAAAGAATCTTGGACCATGTGCATAAGGATACGATACAAGCACTACACCAGCTATTTTCGGTAGATATAGATGGAAGAGTGAACTCTGCTACAAGGTCAGAGCCACAAATGGAATGTAACCCACAGTAGTTACTTTATAGCAGGTGGATGGATGAAGTCCACTTTTTACTGCATGGTGGCGTAAAACTTCCACATCTGGGCGAAGTCCAATCCTCGTGAATACATGACAAAACCCCCTTTTATAACTATTTGATGTGGGCTTTAAGAATCTTTCATCCTGAGCTCTCTCTTTCTTCAAGCGCGTTTTCTTGTATCAGGCTAAAAATACCCGCACAGTCACTGTAGAACGGTATGTTAAGCTTGTGCCTGCATTGCAGGAAAGATGTATTACCTGTCATCACATGCAAGCATAATGGTGCCCCGACCCACTTTGTAAATTTAAGTGGCTTTCATGATCACCAGACTTGACTCCGGCAGATTTTTAGATAGTAGCGATACTTAAAGTTTTACGAGCACTAATATTCCCCTGCCTCTTTGGCGGAACTGAAAGATGCCATTTGACGGACCGAGGATGGCATCGATGCCAACATGCTACATTCAAATGTAACAGGCGTAGTGACGCGCCTCAATTGCCTAATACACCTTGTGGTGGCGATCATGTTGAATATCTTTGGCTTTAAAATAAATGCACAGTGCCATGTCATTGTGATCTGTTTCACTGTCTGTTTTTGCTTGCTTGATTTGCATTAAACGTCTCAGTATGGCAAGCGCCTCGTTTGATTATTTTTGTACATGGAAAAAATCCAATGCTCCTCTGATTTTTTTTTCTCTCGAACATTACTTCCTTTTGAAGATTGCATGCATTTATGATGCACTCTGTATTTAGCCGATTAAGGAATTAACGAATTTTACGTATTTCGAATTAACGTATTTCAATAATTTTAAGCTGGCCCTTTCAAACAAAATCTAATACCCGAATCTAATTTCAGGCACCTAAACAATAATAAATTTGAAACTCATATACATTTCTCAAGAAACGTTTTGATAGCAGTTAAATTCAGCAGATTAACGTTTCTTAACCATAAATTTGAAGAAAAAAAATTGTGCAAGCGCAAACGCTGTTTGTAAATATATGAAAACACATGCAGAGATTTATACATTTAGTTAACATAAATTAATCAATTTAAGCAATATTGACTACTGCAATTAACTGAAACAAATAATAGCTCTTATTAGTAAAAACATAAAATTTTATTTTATATTATTATAAAAGAAAGTTATCAGCAAATTATATGTATGTGTGAGAGTATCCATTAAGCACGATTTCTAATATAAAAGTAACAAATCATCATTTCATATTTCATTCTAATTTCCAGTTATTTTATTGACAGACAGATTCGATATGTAACTTTAAGTAAGATATTCCCTCGCATAAATCATAAATTTATTGCCCTTTCTAATTTCAAAACGCCTCTGAATACAACACCTACGCTTTTCACTGCAAAATTCACGATAAACAACAGCGTTTATTCCTCGCCTTCCTAAAGTTTATGGCATGGATATTCACAACATTTTAAATTAGAATTGTTTTTAATATAATACTTGAAAATGATGCCAAAATTTAAAAAAATAATAATAAATGTAATTTTGAATATTTTGTCCATCTTTCATCTCAAATATATATGTATATTTGATGTTTCCAAAGGATCCCAGAATGAGTCATATACTACATTAAAAAATTTTCGATTTATAAATAAATAAAAATTTTAATCGTTAACATTATAAAGGATTTCTAGAATTTTATAAATCTTTCAAAGCAGCACCATTACTATGCTGAAGGCTCTCTCTCTAAAATGTTACGCAATTTAAACATATAGCAACAAAGTTTTATAAAAAATATAATATAATTTTTAAAAAAATGAGCATTTTATGTTCCAAGCCCGCATTTCATGAACAGAAAAACATTCCTTTAGATAATTTCTTAATTATATTGCATTCTCACGTTATAATACGCTACGAGCGCTTAAGAAGTCACCGATTCACTGAAATTATACTCTTTTCTGGTATCAAATTGACCCATTTATATGTTTATTTAATTTTATTAACACTGCTCCATTATTATGCTTTTGTTCAAAATATTTGCTTTTCGACCAATTATAGAAAAATGCAAAGCAAACACCTAGTCATATACCAAGTTTTCCAAAGAATCTCTTTTGAACTGAGAATTATACAAATGAAATAATACCACAAATGCATTTTAAATCTTTGCATAACATAGTTTGCGCCGAATCTGCCATCTACGGAAAAGAAGTATATCTATATGATTGGTGCAAAATGTATTAATAAAACTTTATTTTTTGCTTTTATTATTATTAATTGATCTTTCTTTTACAAATCTTTTAAATATGGTTGTTTTACAATAAGCTTAGCACTGTGAAAGAGCAAACCTAGCAGCTTCAATTATTATCAAAAGTAGGTTTGTTTTTCTATATATTAAATTAATCTACCTTTTGACAAACAAAGACTGAAAATAATATAATCCGAGTTTCTTAAGAAGATAAAATTTCAACCATTTATAAAAGCAATTCGTTTTTAATCGGAAATTCACAAAAAATTATGTATTTCATTTATTGCAATCGCAATAAAAATTACACAATATGCAACAACAAACGAAAAGGCTTTCTTTTTAATGTTTTCTGGTCAAATTTAGTCTAAATTATTACCAAACAAATGAATTTCATTTCAAATTATGTAAGCACCTACGGATGATGCCATGCATCATTTCAATAAAAAGTCATGTGTGTACAAGAGAATTTTGTTATACTGAAAAATGTAAGGTCCCCTGATATGTTCTAATGAAACAAAGAAAAAGAAACAACCAAAAAAAACGTGTTAATAATATATTCCTATAAAAATGAAAACTGGAAAAGTTTGATAATTTGCAAAACAAAAAAAAATTAATTAACTGCATCAAATAAATACAAAAGTTGTATATAAAAATAGTTGGGTGACAACTAGGTTACATGGGGGGGGGAGAGAATTTGCATAACAACCTTCTTTTTTTCAGTATTCAGCCACACTTTAAACCCATTAACAGTAAAGCTATTAATATAATTAAGATATTAATAACAGTATTTTAAGTATAATATTACAAAAAAGAATTAATTCTTAAATATATAAAACAAAATATTTTTAAAAAATCTGTCTAACTTGAAAATGTCAGATATCTGAAGTTTTATTCATTTGTACTACAGCTTGGGATAACTTTCATGTAAAAGCTTTAAAAGTTCTCAGTGTATCATACATTTCAAATTCAAATGACTTGCTGTAATACACAAAAACATTTAATGTGAATTTTAATTTAAATGTAGAAACCTTAAACAAAATTATCAATATATATTCCATACAAGAAAAAATGTATTCACTACGATCAAAGCTTTTTAAATATTAGCAATTACAAAATACTTTTAGTTTGAAATAAATATAATTTTTCTACAAAAAAATAAAGTTTAAAAAATTTCTAGACAAAACTTGACTTTTTTATATTCAATAAAAATTAATCACTTTGCATAACAATATTCAATGTAATTTTAAAAATTCACTGATTCCAATACTTCCTCAAACCATAATTTAGAATAAGAAAGGCATGAGCTGGATTAACTAAACTGACAAGCAACCCAACCCATTAAAAATATTTAATGTATGCTGTAATTTACGTGCTGCCTTTCATAATATTTAAACTTATCTTAAATTGGATCTAATAAATAATGATATTTTAATTACCTAGTACATTATCTTTTTAAATTAATTATTGAAGTTAACAGCTTATTTTCAAAGAAAAAGTTTAGAAAAAAAATGTTCTCATATAAAACAGCAAACTACTATACAATGAAGTAGATCAAGTTAATAGTACTATATTTTATTCTTTAATTCAATCTATTTTCCATATTTCTCAAGACATTGATGAATTATAGCTCAGCCTCATATACTTTTAATTATAGCTCATTAAAAGTTATACTTTTTAATTATAGCTCAGCCTCATATACTGGCCAAATTATTTATGCCTCATATACTGGCCAAATTATTTATGCCTCATATACTGGCCAAATTATTTATGCCTCATATACTGGCATTTTCACTTCAAGTCTTAGTTGAATTTGTCCAGCATGTTCCATGAGCTACCATGAGCTAGAAAATTTAATAATTAATAACACCTGTCAATATAATGTATTTTTTAAGCCCAAAGGTATAATTTTAACGGTTGTAACATAATTAAATTATGAACCAGGATTTTGTTAGTTGTCTTCATCAAATTAAAATTTGTGATAAGAAATGAACACAAAAACAATATTCATAGTTTTCAGAATTTTTTTTCATCACAACAGTAAAACTTCTCTAATCAAAGTAAATAGAAAGGAATACAAGTACATTTTAGGTTTAATATATATTCATTAGCATCAAGAGTTATAATACTAAACAAAAATGTCCGATAATGATTAAAGCAATCAGTTATAGTCCCTTTTTACTAAACATAATAACATTCAATAATAAATCAATAATGATATTAAATTCAAATTTCTCACAAAGAAAAAAAAACATGGTAGAACCATTAAACAATTCTTTTTAGCAGCTGAACTGTGAACTTTTATAATGGCTCATTTTAGTGGAATTATTTCAGTTAAAAAAAAACTATAGTTCCCAATTAAAATGAAATTATTTAGCTTTACACTTAATATCCCTAACAAAGATAAAAGTTCCATAGTCATTAATGCAGCTCTGACCAATCACTGCACTAATGCAGATATAAATAGTTCATAAAATTAGCTATTATCTTATTATCTAAAAGAAAAAATGTTTTAATGTGTGAAAATAATATTTTGGAACAAACAATGCTGTAGTATGAAGCATATGCAATTTGTTGATATATATCATTTAGCTTAATCTTTATATTATAAAAAATTACTTTGCACTATTTTAATAAGATAATTTTAAGTATATGGCAATCTGTCTGGAATAAGCAAAGCAAGCGAAATATTTAACTACTTAATGTTTTGGAAATCTCATATAGCAAACTTCATGGTATTAAGGAATTTCAAAATTAAAATATTTAAATCAAAATAAGTTTAATTATTTACTTCCACGTACTGTTTATGATGAATTCAAATGATCTCAAGCAATACAACAAAGAAAGAAAGCATTTCATTTCATTAAGTATGCTTAAATACCAAGAAAAGAAAGAAATGTAGTTAACTAAAATATGCTTAGCAGAATTACATATACTATATTTCTAAAATCTGTTGCTTTCTATTCAGTGTCCTATCCCAAAAAAAGAACAGGTGAAAAAAAAAGAGAGAGAGAGAGAGAGAGTTGCATCTCAATGTCCAAAGTGGTCTTTAATCAATAGCATTTAAATGATATACAGACAGAAAAATTTTACCTGCATGTGAATCAAAATATGGTATTCAACTATGTGTGTGAAATAGCCTCAAGTAAATCTTAAATAAGGAAGGGAGGTTTCTGTCCCCTTTTTTGTTATTTGTTTTTTCCTTTCTATTCAGCGTATCAGTATTTCATGTTTGTGTGTTGTTGATAAGAATTATGTCTTTTAATGAACCAAATCATGCAAGTAATTTTTAAGATTATACTACAGAATTTCAGGAATAATTTTGATGCCTAGTGAAAAATATATTTAACAAAATATGTACAAGTAAAACACCAAAACATAACAAGTAATGGATAATACTAATACAAATAAATATAACAGAGATGTAAAATTGCAATTTTAATTTTTTTTTTCTTGGTGTTTTGCAAAATAATAGTGTTTCAGAATATAACTTTATATATATATAAAAGACAATTACAGAGATGTCACCATTACTAAACAAAAGATTTTAAAAAATTATTTTCAGGTGTAAATTTTTAAAACAAATATATAAATAGTTATGTTTTGCTATAGAATAATAAAACTAAAATGTTTTCAGAAAGAAAAAAATGTATAGCAAATGATTAAATTTCAAACAAGTTTAATTATGAAGATAATTAAATAAAATGCTTTGTTTCCAAATATAAGCAATGTATTAGAATTCACAATATTTCAACAACTTTAATTTTACAATGTACATTTTTTCCTACTTAAAAAACGTTTTGCAGTAGGACTATTAAAATTTGTCTTATATTAGATATTTGGTCTTGCGAATACAGAATGCATTATTAACTGAAGAGAAATATTATTAAGGTGTTTTATTTATTTTACTATAAACTTATAATTTAGAGTACAGTTTTGTTGCTATATTTTGCAATAAAAACATTTTGCACTGATTATAATTGAATATGTATGTCGATATCTATAAAATAATGTTTATAAATATATTAATTTGACGTAAAATAATTTGAAGTGGATAAAAACCTTTAATTATACCCATCAAAGAATACAGAAATTACTTTCTAAAAGATGGTGAAACTTTTAACATAAATTCAATTGATTAACTGGAGCAAAAAATTTTTTGTTAGCTTCAAATACATTTCTTAATATACAATTAGCACAAAATGCTTTACAACATTGTTACAATAGTTATATGATGTTATTCAGCCTTCAGAATACTGAAAAATATTGCAGAGATATCACACAATAACTTGTGCAACTAAAGAAAATTAAAGCTTTCCTTTTTGTTTTTTAAACTGTTTTAATCTTTATTAAAGTAAATTTATATCCAACAAAGAAAAAATATAAGAATATTGATAGTTACATAAAATATTTTCTATTAGAAAAAAATTTATGATATTACCTACATACATCACAAGCAGTGCATTTTTTTTTTGTTAAATTTTTTCAACATTTAGCATTGTAATATATATTTTTTCTTGACTTCCAACTTAAACTTGAAAAATTATATATATTTCCTATTTACAGAATTATAATATCTTCAATTAAATAATTTAACACTAATAACATTATATTAAAAATAATAAGCAATCTTTATTCAGTACATAGCCAGATAGTTCCAATTGTTTGCTAATTTCCAAAGTTCTTATAATAGAATGCACATACATTATTCAAACACAATTGTACTTATAATACAAAATTTCTAATGGAAATATAAAAAATACAAAGAATAACTTTCAAAATCATGTAAGAAAAATTACACCATCAATAGAAAAAAAAAAAAAACTGTATCTCTACATGATTTAAATACATGAGATCAAACATTAAATCCAAGATATCTATAGTGAATTACTAAAAGGTAAGTTTAATTATATTTATTTGAAATATAAAAATATACTTTTAAAAATAAGTTAATATCAAAATCTATAACATTTAGTTTTCATGATTACATTACAACTAAAAAAATTTTTTAACGAATGTAAAAAATCAAAGTTAGAAATACAACAAAATAAATAATAATGAAAAAGAGCATTTTAAAAAAAGATAAAATATTTTAATCTGAACAATATATTCATTACAAAAAAATGCACCTTATCATTTCTGGAAAACACTTTTCAGTTTTTTAAATTTACATTCTGAATATTTTTTTCACAGATTTTTGATCCTTTACTAATTACACTATTTATGATACTAATGCATAGTAAAATTTTCCAGGTTTTAATCAATAATTCATGAACTGTTGAAAACAGTAATCTTTGTTGAAATGTTCAAAACTTGTTGACAACCAACAAAAGGGGATATTAAAATGGATATGTCTCCACTTGTAGAAGATTTAGTTAATGAAGATACAGAATTCAAAATAATCCGGAATTCTTATGATGTTGAATTCAAACTCACGAATTCTAGCAAATATTTAAAATGGTTATGGCGATATCCATATCTATTTTCAGCAGTTTCTCTCTATTAATCGCCATAGTAAAATTTAACTACTACAAGAAAAATCAACACATATTTCTTAAATTTTAAAAGAAATTATTTGATAACAAGAAATTATTGGAAACCAACTGTTTATTTTTAAATTAAATGTGCACAAGCATAGAGAAAATCGAGTGTTTGGAATATTATTGAAATTCAGTTATATTTTATACCTAGAAAGGCTGCAAAATGAACCATTTTAAATAACACAAATTACAAAAAACAGGCAAAAAAGTTTGAAATTCAATGTATAATGAAAAATAACAAAAATAGTAAATAAGGAACGTGACTTACGATTGACAATCTGCTTATACATTTCTGTAAGCAACACTGATTGCTCGTTTACTTGCAAATAAAAAATCCACTAATCTGATGTTTACTTCGCACTTCCCGCATTGACGGAATAAAACGAGAATCTTTCGAATAAATAAATATGATAATGCGTATTTTTAACGCTGGATTTTCAATACAAAAAAAAAATTATAAACTCTCCAACGTCAACTATAGTTTCACTTCAATTCTATATTCGTTTGCCCCAGTATTCATTAAATATCGATAGTATTCAACAGTTGATATAATAGAAACTCCAACTACCGATTGTGATTTAATATATGATATCGATATCTTGAGCGAAAAAAATATGAAAGTCAATAATTTGTTGACATTCATAATTATGGAAATCGAATCTTCAAATCAACTCAATAATACAGATTCAAGGAGTGATAGTTTTAAGCTGTGTTCGAATTGGAAAAGTCTTGTATAATTTATTTTTATTGAGATTATAATTATAAAATATAAAAATAGTGTCAGGAAAATCATGAATGAGTATCAAGAACGAAAGCAGAACTCTTCAGGGACGGAAGTAGCCGATTTGCGATAGTCATAACTGATACCGTTTCTCGCACAAACACTCGTCTCATGCCTCCAGAATCTCGGGGTCAGATTAAGTTCAATAAGTAGGAGCCCTTAAACAATGCCGAATTCGGGGATTCCTTCATCTATACAAACTTCAAAAACTATATACATCTTTATTGATTTTAATGTAATCTCTATTTAAGCATTTTAACACATATTAGTTAGTACATAAGAGTTAACACTAATCATGACAAATGGAGATAATAACAAATGGAGATAGGAGCCTTCCAAAAAGTTGGTTTCAGTATCGGACGTATAAAAAATTAAATTATTTTTTAATTTAATTCAAATTTTAAAAATAAAATTATAATAAATATACAATTTTTAACTCATTCTAGGCATTTAAAAACACAGTTTACTAGAGCTATGTTGATTTTTAAATCAGTCAGTCAACTGAAAAAAAAAAAAAAACTGATATGCAAGCATCTTCGAATGCATGAAAAAAATCTTAAGAGAAACACTGTGAACTTTAAACAATATATGATTTTAATGTGAATATGTTCAAGTACATGACCATAACAAATTAAATGAACACAAAATTAGATAGCTCTGAAACTATCGTAAAATTTCCGGGGTCAACCAAATCTATAGGAACACTAATCAATTGTGTACTTAGCCTATTTGATAATCTAATCTAAGCACGGATAAAATAAATCTAAGTTTAATGTTTCGATATTAGCAAATTAGGAATGCTTAGACAAATGTCTTTATTGGATATTATTGTCCATTTTGTAGACTGTTCTAAATTAAAACTAAGCTTCTCAAACTTTCAACGGCGGTGAAATACATAAACGGAACGAAAAAATGGAGCAATAATTTTAAACCAAAATAGATTTTAATACAAATTTAATCTAAAATAGTGAATATAATAAACCGGAATGGATGCAGTGTTAGCGAAAAATGATAGCCAATTTATGTGGCATTAGTGCGTTTTATTGCTCTGATTGAGACAGTATTTAAATTGCAGATAATTCAAAGGTTACTCTAGCTATTTAATAAATAATTCAATTTTGTTCAAAAATTCATCGAAAGATGGCGCGGAAGAACAACAAATCAATTGAACAATGTGCTATATTTAATGTAAATGCTCAACATGCTTTCTCAGTATGCTTTCCTTGTAACGTGTGTTCAAACTATTTCTGTCACAATTTATCATAATTTGATACGAGCTTTTGTAACCCGAGGACTGTAACTATCTAGATAACAACATAGATATTATTTCCCTGCACGATGGTACCTTAGTCATATTGTTTACTCAATGGAACAATTATAGCACAACATTCCGCTGTGGTCCACAATATCAATGTTATTTCAAAATAACTTCGGTTTCTTCTCTCTCCTGATATCACACCACGCGATTTTTGTTTATAGGTTTTTATTGAAGGGGAATACTCACCGTTCCTGACTTGAATATTTGCAACTCTGAAAAATGGAATTCTTCAACACATTACGGGTTTCACAGTAGATTAGGTACACTCCGCGAAAGAAAACAATGATTGTGGAGATTTCAGCACTTTAAAGGAATACATTGAACAAGTACATTAAGCCTTTATGTAATGTCACATCATACAGTGAAATATAAAAAGTTACTAAACAACAAAAGCGGTGGCAAAAATTTTCTGATATAGAGGAAGGGGGCAAATAACATTTCTCTAATTTATCATCAAAATAACACACAATAACTAATTTCATATTAAAATAAAAAGTAATTTAGAATCTAATTATAATTAACAATTATTTATAATAATTAATTAATTGCAGAGAGTCGTAATATTAAGAATCGTACGACCAAATGACGATTATTGATTAAAAAAAATAATAACTATCTGGCGAACATATATTCATCCACGATCGGTATTTTTAAATTAATTGGTAAGATTGAAGAACCATTTTCCCAGATATAAGTACTGGAACTGATTGCGGCAATTTTTATTTCTTATGAAAGTTAATGACTCATACATATATATGTCATGAATGTTCCCTTGATCTCACCCACCGCCAATTTTTGAGTGAAATCTTAGAAATTCTTCTTTACTGTACATTTTCTGTGAGGAATACCCTTGATAGTATTTCCCAATCACAGTCATTAAATAAAATATCTAATGTACCGATTTTACCAATTTTTATTTCATATATAATCTTATGACTTCTGGATACGTAATCATGGATCATCTGCTCCCTCTGGCTCCATTTGCAAGTGATATTGCAATATAAAACTTAGACAGTGGTCCCAACCTCAACAACTAGACAGATTTCGTAAATTTTCATCTCAAATTGCCACTTTGAAAGTTTAACTAAGCAATCAAAATGTTCTATCATTACCACACAATTTTAATTTAAAATAGCATTTTCTTTTGTTTTGATATGTATTTCATCAAAATTGACTATGTTAATACCATCGCATGACTATATTAATTACCATTTATGAGATATCTCAGATAGCTAGAATTAATACACTTAATTTAGTCAAGTCAAACAATATCGACAAACTACGTCGTTTAACAATAAAGGTGTAATAAAAGTATAGTCATAATAATATAAATAAAATAATGACAGAGCATGACTTTATAATAATGACAGAGCATGACTTTATAATAATGACAGAGCATTCTGATTCATTCTCATTCGAAATCGTCAAGTTGGAGTTGAGGCGAAATTGATCCAGTTTTTCAAGTTGAAGGCAGTCTCATTTTTCAACATCTCTTGAAATGGAGTGGAAGGTAGTAGGTGACCATTGATGACGTATCGAGAAATCATAAGCTTTCATGTGAAACAAAATCTATCGAAATCAGTACAATGGTTGTGGCTGGGAACTTTGTCGTGGGTTTTTCCCATAAACGATGTACCGTGAGATAATGCTTTTTCATTTTCCCTCGAAAATGGAGGGCGAAAGATTGGCAGAAACCATTAATAATATATCTAGAGGACATAACCTTTCATATGAAACAAAAATTGGACAAATCGAAACAGTGGTTGAGGTTGGGTGAGGGGATGGGTGACTCCTTATTATTTTAAATATATAGATATTTTAATAATATCGAATGAAATGTACCGAGTTGATATTGAATACAAATGTTCATACTATTAAAATCTTATTAAAAATTAAATTATAGCCAAAACAAGTGAAAATAAGTATTAATTTTGTTGGGATGGAGCGACCGAACTATTTTTCTACAAAATCTTTGTGCTGATATATATCTATCTAATTACACTCCCCTCTTCCTTCATTCCAATCAGTCATACTCTTCCTCTCTGCGTGCCCTTGGAGATGTAGATGTGTGCTGGTATATTGAATTGAAAGTGCTGTGTGATCTTCTTTTATTCGTCTTTCCCATATATATCTGTTTGTGCGTGTATAATAAATTTGTTATCTAAAATAATCATGACGAGATCTTATTGAAAAACAACAACAATTGGCAGCGGACCGTGATTTTGATTATTTAAAATTCTTTGTTGGAAAAGGAAGTATGTGATCCGAAACCGAAATTTTAGAAATGGCCAAGATAAATGACCCTTAGTTAAACGGAACCAATCATTTCGTCTAAGTTCTAAAGATTCAAATCGCTCGAAGCTCAAGTCTGGACAGTATAATATCTACTATGAAACCAGAAAATCTTAGTGAAAGATATGCATCTGAATAGAATCAGAAACAATCTGGCGCTGCTGTGTATATTAAGCTAACACTATCAGAATTACATGCTCTACAGTTCGCGACTGAGGAAGATACAAAATTTCTGCGGGATAAAATCAAAGTAGCTTTCATGGGTCAAGCAGAAGAAAAAAAAAATAAAAGAAAAAGATTTATTCAATTTAAATATTATTTAATCATCTGATTGGTTAACTATTATATTATAAAGCAACATATCTTGTTAGAATTATTAAACAACGTAATCTAAAACCGGCATACGATAATTAATTGTGAATGCTGTTAGAATAATGTTCCAAAATTTAAAAGGTACTTGATTTTATTTGAATACGTTTGAGTACATGATCCTTGTAAATTAAACCTCTAAAAATACGGAGGGAAAAAATCTGAAACATCAGGCTTCTCCCCTCCCCCTTCCTCCCATCACCATAGCTACGGGATTCCTAGAGAATTGTCTATTTTGCCTATTTATCAATCCGTCCTCATAGAACATAAGGGTCTCAAAATAATTTTGAGTTTGAGACCTCGTATTGCCAAATCTCCTACTGGTCATAGGTATGAATAGAAATTTCTTCAAGGCTCGAAGATGGGCATACTTCAACGACTGCCCACCATGCATCCAAAGCTTGATTGTGTATCTTTGTAAAATAGACCCAATCACAGGCAACCTCATAAGTTCAGTCGAATTTTCATGAAAGTATAAAAAATGTAGAAAAATATATAACAGCATAATTTTATTAGTTTGTTAGGGCTTAAGTAAGTCAGGAATAAATTTTTTAAAAAGTGCAATTTTTTAAAAATTTGAGCAAAATTTTCGGAACTATTACTTAAGTTCATGTTTCATAGAAAGAAATAACTGACGAAAATTACAAATCAATAACTGCATTACTTTTTTTTTCTGAAAAATTTGACTTTATAGGAAAAAATAGGACAGTAACAGTCTCTAATACTGTCAACGCACAAACCAAGCGCCACCCACTTGAATTGTAACACTCTCTAATTATGCCAAAAGCCAACCAAGCGCCAACCTCCTCGCCAATTCAAAGTACGGCAGTACGATGCTAGCTGCAAGACTGTGAGCACGAATAACCTACCGATCTCGAAAATTAATTATGTTAAGCTATTATATTATTATATTGGCTAAATATAGAATTGTTGCTGTAAGTGTAATGTATTGTATAATTGGTTGTATATTAAATTCTTTTAAATTGTTAGAGCCTGTTTTCATTGCATTGCGCTTACAGGACCAATGGAAAGTACTAATAAATACCTTGCAATCATTCAAAATTCGCGGTCAGAAAAATAATCCTATCTAAAAGCATTGTTCTTCGATTTCATATGATATAATAATGTTCGATTTTCAGATAAAAAGTAGGGAAAAACAATTTGAAATTAACATCTTGTCTTAATTAATAAGTTTAATCGCATTTCCCGATTATTGTTACCCTAACAAACATTACTACGTTCCCCGAGAACTAGCCGCTACAAAGTAATATACATTTTTCTTTTTCAAATTTAATTTTCATCGCCATTTTTTATTTTTATTTAATTTTAATTTTTTTTTTAAATAGGTCATCATGATACTATTTCAAATCGAAGAATAACACTTTTAAAATAGGATTAGTTTTCGATTAAGGAATTTTGATTGATAAAAAAAATACTTACATGCACTTTTAAACTACCTTTTCTTTTAACAACAAAATCAAATTTTTCAAAAAAAAAAAAAAAGCTAAAATATTAATCTGAAATTTTCACAAGTTTTTTTTAAAAGAAAAACATTTTACAATTTTTCATTTTTTTAAAAGTTACTTCTGATTTAATCAAGCAATAATAATAATTACATCTCATTTTATATGAAGTTTCAATACATACAACTTCTGCATACAGGCTTTTTCTTTCAGATTAGTGCTTTTTATTTCAACATTAAAAATCGATATTTCAACTCCCCCAACAGAATAGTGGATTTCGACAATATGTGACCACAGGTACTTGACTATTTTGAAGTTCGTCTTAGTGTTGATGACATGAGAGTAATGTGAATTAAATTTAATTGGGCTCTTTTTACCTTCATGCTCATTTTCTGATATTCATTACTAGCCGCCTTCGGCGACCAGCCGGTTCGCTTATCTTAATGTTCGTCAAAATTTTAATAATTAAATATTTTATGCAATTCCTACTTTAATAGCTTCTTCATCAAAATATTTTTAAACTACAAATTTTGATAGTCATGTAATTCACTCATAATATTATAAAGGCCTTCAGCCATAACGTAATATGTATCTCACTAATTTTCTGTTAGGTCCCGTAGAATTTATGCTTTAAATTAAAGTGGAAAGGATTAATCTGCAATTAATATAATAATATTTTTTACTGAAACAAAGCACTTTTTTATAATATGATTACTGAAAACAGAGTCACTGAGCGTTTAAGCTTTATGGGCACTAAAGAATGTCTTTCTTAATTTATGTAATATCTCAAGAATTTGTCAATAAAATTTTCTCAGATTCATCATGAGCAGATCGATTAATTAACAATGTTTAATTTTAAATGCATCAAACACTAAGAAAATAAACAAAATCGCTTAAAATAATTGGTCGAAAACAGGTTAAAAATAACTATTTAAAAAACGATGCACTTAAAACTATAAGCATATACAAAAATATATAACCAGCATAAATACAATTTAATTACAAAAGCATGCAACTAACCTAAAAAGAATTTAAATCAAGTCCGCGTCCGTTGATAATAGTTATCAACAATCAGAACACAATGCACATGCATGAATTTTTAAAGCCAGTTGGTAATGCAAATGCGTGAATTTTTCTACGCCAGTTGGGGTAACGCTATGCAGATAAGAAATTTTTAATTTCCTTTATTTTGTTTTATTTTAATTCAAAACTACTTCAGAATGAATCTGAACGGTCGAATAATTAACAATGTTCAATTTTAAATGCATCAAACATTAAAAAAATAAACAGAATCGTTTGATATAATCGGCCAAAAAATGTTAAGCCTAGCCTCATTAGCGTGAAAAAAAATGAAACCTTACTCATTTAGCAGTGGGGAAATTGAATATTTTTTGGCGGGAAAGTTAGTTTTTAATTAATAATTACATTCTAATTAAAAATTCAAAAAAGGGACCCCAGGTGCACATTCTCAACCTCCAAGGTATACATGTACAGTATTGGTAGCTGTATTTCAAACGGTCTGGTCTGTAGAGCGCCAACACACATACACGTTGAACTTTATATAAGTATAGATATAATTTGAAGGTAATTCCTACACGTTATTTAATGCATCAACAATTTTTGTATCTCCTCATTTGTACACAGAATATACAGTGAATATACATTTGTACACAGAATATATCGACACAGTTCATATATTATATTATTTTTTTAAATGGCTCGACACCACTGAATCTTGTATTTCATTATATGTATATACATTCATTATAGATTGGTCGGGTTTCTTTACTTTTATTACATACTAGCCGCCTTTGGCGACCAGCCGGTTCGCCAATCTTAATGCTCGTTAAAATTTTAATAATTAAATATTTTATGTAATTCCTACTTTAATAGCTTCTTAATTAAAATATTTCAAAACTTCAAATTTTGATAATAGTATAATTCACTCATAAGAACTTTGATTGTAACTTTAAGGGATAATATACATATCATAAAAGATTTCGAGACTGTAGAATCGGAAAATAATAATGCATTCTTCGACATACATACAAAGTTGCAGTTTCTGAAAATAGAAATACATTTATATAAAACTGCCACTGATAATTAACCTCTTACATGAAGAATAGATTTTTACCGTTCCAAAAGTGATAATTTTGAAGATTAATATTTATTTTCCAATTAATGCAACCATCGTCTGTCCAAAATGCTCTTCTCAGAAAAAAATTTCATTTCAGTAAGAAGTAAGATTTCCTGAAATAGGACCCAATTGTAAAATTCTAGAAGTCGATCCTTATTTATCCATATAACTGTTGTAACAGTCCATGGACTGTTGTTGATGTTGCAACTGTCGACCAATACAACCAATACAACTGTTGAAACTATCGAATAACATTATGCGTGATTAATAAGCTTCTTTGAAGTCTTAGTAATTGGATGATGTACTATTAAACAAATATGTGACAAGTTTTCTATACTGTATAAATTTACATTTCTAAAGAAATGTTTTCGTCTACATCTGTGGTTGTTCCTTCTAAATTTAAAAATAAGCATATCTCTGGAAAATTATGTTGATAGAAATGTGAAACTTTGTTTGTGCTTAGATGAACGTAAGAGAAACATCTTATAACTGATTTCCTGTCAATTTATTTCGTTCAAAATTTGATAGAAATCTACACATTTGATGTGATGATAACAAACCAAATTTCATCTGTCTGGCTTAAAGCGGTTTTGAGCAATCGTGCTCACATACAGACAGACAGGTATGATATCCAAATCGTGCTTTTTGGACTAGGGGAGGTGTAAAACGTTGAGATTCTGGAATTCGAATTTTTTTATGATTAAAATATTTTTTGTATATTTTATATACGAGTGAGTAAAAATGGGCTTGAGCTCATAAATAAATAAACTTTTTTGTGAACTATGATAAATTTTATTATAAACAGAGGACTATTAAAAGAAAATTTTATAATCTTTCTGGACTTCGAGATGGAATAAACATTGTCAACTTTCTATAATCCAAAGATTAAATGGTATATTCTATATTCTAGCATATTTTCTAATAAAGAAAGTAAAGTTAAATAATGTTTTTGAAAGAAAATTATATAAATATTAATGCTAAATAATAAACAAAATTAAATTTTAAAGGATGACACCAAAGTGCATATTGAATCGAATTAAATTTATGGTTTTGATGTGATAATAAAAGAAATAAAAAAAATGGGAATAAAATTTTACAAACATAGAAACTGATATTGAAAATCATCAAAATACCCCCTTTCTTGCTTTTAACTAAGAGATCTTGTCGATAATTTTTTCGTAACATCACTTTATTACTGCATCATCTATATCTATACTTAAAAATAAAGCTCAATGTGTGTGTGTGTGTGTGTGCTGGAGCTCTACAGGCCAGGTCATTTGACCTACAGCTACCAAATTTGGTACATGTATACCTTAGAGGTCGGGAGTGTGCACCTGGGGCCCCTTTTTTTGAATTTTTAATTATAATTTTAATAATTAATTAAAAACTAACTTTCCCACCAAAAACATCTTCCATTTTCCCCACCGCCAAATGAGTAAGGCTTCAGTTTTTTTTTCCCAACAGTAATGAGGCTAGAGTTAACATTTTTCGGCCGATTATTTCAAACGATTCTGTTTATTTTCTTAATGTTTTATGCATTTAAAATTAAACATTGTTAATTAATCCATCTTTCAGATTCATCCTGAAGTACTTTTGAATTAAAATAACACAGAATAAAGGAAATTAAAAATTTCTAATCTGCATAGCGTTACCCCAACTGGCGTAGAAAAATTCACGTATTTGCGTTACCGTAACTGGCGTTGAAAATTCACACATGCGCATTGTGTTCTGATTGTTGACATGACAACCATTATCAACGGATGATTAAAATTATTTTTAGGTTAGTTGCATACTTTTGTAATTAAATTGTATTTATGTTAGTTATGTATTTTTTGTATATGCTTATAGTTTTAAGTACATCGTTTTTTAAGTAGTTTTTTTAACCTGTTTTCAATGATTTAAATTATTTTTAGGTTAGTTGCATGCTTTTGTAATTCAATTGTATTTATGTTAGTTATATATTTTATTGTATACACTTATAGTTTTAAGCACATAGTTTTTTAAGTAGTTTTTTTAAACCTGTTTTCGACCGATTATTTTAAACGATTTATTTTATTTTCATAGTGTTTGATGCATTTAAAATTAAACATTGTTAATTAATCGATCTTTTCATGATGAATCTGAGAAAATTTTGTTTGCAAATTCTTGAGATATTACATAAATTAAGAAAGATTTTCTTTAGTGCCCTAAAGTTTAAACGCTCAGTGACTCAGTTATCAGTAATCATATTATAAAAAAATGCTTTGTTTCAATAAAAAATATTATTATATTAATTACAGATTAATTCTTTTCACTTTAATTTAAAGCATAAATTCTACGAGAGGTAACAGAAAATTAGAGAGATACATATTACGTTATGACTGAAGGCCTTTATAATATTATGAGTGAATTATATGACTATCAAAATTTGAAGTTTTAATATATTTTGATGAAGAATCTATTAAAGTTGGAATTGCGTAAAATATTTAATTATTGGAATTTAAATGAACATTAAGATTGGCGAACCGGCTGGTCGCCAAAGGCGGCTAGTTTTCAATAAATGAAAGAGACTATTGACTCAAATTATTCTGCAAATAGAAAAAAAAAAATCGACGCTTAAATTAAAACATGGCTTGGATTTTTTTCGACAAACTTTTATTTGAAGGAAACTAAATGAAAATCATTTAAAGATATTTCTCTTAAATAATTAAATGCCATTTTAACCTACTGCATTTAGAAATTTTTCACTAAGAAAAATTTGAAGGAAAAAGCATTTAAAGTCTTTTATTGCAATCTTCAGAGGATTTTTAACCGTATAAATTATTGGATTAAACATTTAAAAATAAATATTAAGATTCCATCTCATTACTATTTTTTGAAAGTTGGCAGCAAAGCAGTGGTGGATTTCTGACTAGGCAGATACCCAGGGGACACTCGCTTAAAGGAGCTGTCAGCAGGTTGTTAAAAAATAGTTTTAATCTATAGTTAAATAAATAAATTTGTAAAAAATACAAATTCTATGAATTATCAAATAATGGGTAAGGGGACAATTATTCTCGAAAAAGTGTTCATTCATTACATTCATTTAGCTATTACAGCATTTACTTAGATAATAGCATTTTTAAACACCAAATGTCTGTTTAAATAATAATGTACAAAAGTGGATACCATGCAGTACAGTCATAACAAACACACACACACACACACACACACACACACACACACACACACACACACACACACACACACACACACACACACATGCTGACCTTTGTGCCACAGAAATCGCTCTAATTACTTATTGACGAAGCAACAGTCAAATGTAAATACATCACTACGAATGTTTTATACTGCTTCATTGAACACTTTTACAGCTTATTTCTATGCTTCTTTAATTAATGAAGCTGCAAAATATTATAAGAAATGCTCCGGATAGTGCTCACTAAAAACAAGGAAAAAAAAACAACTTAAGAAACAGGCAGTAAACAAACTTTTAATTAAGCGCTAAAATAGGTTTAACCATTGTCAGATGGGAAATCGTAATAACTTACCTACGGAAACAGGTGCTCATATCTTCCAAAACTATTATCTTATAAAAATAATTTTTGAATTATCATGAAACTCAAAAATTACCTTTTTAATTATATCAATTTCATATTTGTACAATGTTTTCTTTATATTTAATAATTTTTAAAAAATGAAGTATACAATTTATAAAAAAAATAATTTTTAATATTATGAAATTTGAAGTCATTTATCAAAGCATTCAATAGCGTACTTTTGTCAATATTAAAATTAAGAAATTTTTAAAAGAAAATTCTCTTTTTGGACATTAATTCCAAAGCAAGATTTTTCACTTTCACTTTTATTTCGTAGTATGTACTTTTTAATTAGCACGTGCTATAGTTTGTTTCGGCTTATTTAATTAGATTCATGCTTTTTGTTTGTATCAAATAACCATATATATATATGTGTGTGTGCGTGTATTCCACGTTGATATTTAACAAATTAAAAAATCAATAATCTGAGAGAGCAAGCTGGTCAAAGGCGGCAAGTAAAAGCAAGCCAAAGGCGGAAAGTAAAATATAAACAAAAACATATGCATTTCACAAAGTTACTAAAGTAAGACATTAATTAAATAAATCATTAACGTGATGTTAAATTAAAAATGTGTTGAAATGAGAAACTAAATTGTTCAGTTTATTAAAGGACAAGCCTCACATTATATACTGCCAAAGACCGTAAAATGCCTAAATCTGCTCCTGGTAATACCTATCACCAGTAAGCCTCAAATTGATGAAATTAGTGGTTGGACTTATTTTCATTTAGAAATAGAGAGTATCCGTAACTAGGAAAACAAAATATAAAAAAATTGCTTATTTCGTATTTTGAAAAGTTTCTGAAGTTCCTTCTATTGTAGGACTGTGGATGTTTTGTGGGTTCTGAAGTGGATGAATCTTCTTGTTTTATGTCTTTTTGAAGACGAGGGGATAAAAAGAATCAAGTTTAGAATTTCGAAAGTACATGTGCATACAATAACTAACTCAAAGAGAAAAATGAGTCATATGCGCTCTTATCAAACCTGCAAATACGTATCAAATTTCGAATCAAATTCGTCAAACAGCGGAGTGTCACGGTTGATGTATCTGTGTGAGAGGGAAAAGGAAAGCTCCAAATCATACAAGGATTCATACAATTTAGTAGTTTTGGATTAGGAGAAGGAACTATAAACTTTGATATCGTCGTAGGTCTTAAACAAGGTAACTTAGAATTTAATAAATGGTATTTTAAAATTTGAATGATTTTAGAAGGCACCATGTTAATGATTCAAAATTAAATATTTTACAATTAAAAATGCAACATTCCTATTTAATTAATACATCTGCAGATATATACACAAGTAAATAAAAGAAATCCAACTTATTATTGAATTAAAAATATGTAACATCTAGCATCTTTATACTAATTCAAGATCTTTTTCGTAATGAAATTCCTTTTCTTTTGCAAATATTTTATTTCGATGCACCATTTTCTGGGAATAAAAAAATAAAAAAAATTTAGTTAACAAAACGTTTGAGTCTTGCTATATTTTTATGTTTCTATTTAGACTACATTACGTATCCAATTAATATTTAGTAAAATTTTATCAAAAATTGTCCCCAGTAATAAAATACACATAACAGTAAAAATATTTCTTATGAAGACCTTTTTAATATAATTTATATAGAATTTATAAATTGATTTTGCAATTTATAAAACTGGCATTTAATGTAAACGATTTTATTTATTTTCGTTGAGAAATACTCGTTTTATTTCCTTCTATAGCAATCGTTCCAGTTTCAATTCTTAAAGTAGGATAACACACACCCATCCAAAATATGCAGATACGAGGAAGTACAGAGAAAATGGTGAGGAGACGTAGCTTCAAAATTTATTTTCTGTAGATTCACTTTCTATTTAAAAAAAAGATAAAAAATGGAGGCAATTTTGAGCTAACATCCTTACAGCTGAAAACTGCATTGTCTTATTTCATTCGACCAAGTCAGCCCATGCATTAATACATTTATCACTTCAAAATTTAAATTGGTTTCTGTCGCGTTATTTGCTATTACATCTTCATTTGTCATTATCAAAGCACAGTTTAAATTCTTTACATTTACTTTAAATTGATTTAGAAAAGCTAATATTTTAAAGTCTTCAAAAGCAGATTTAATGAAAAGTTTCGTACAGCATACATACGAGCCCCAGCTACCTCAGGTACCGTTTAATGCTTCGAAAAAACTACACAGAAGGCGTTTTAATAATTAAACACTGTACAAATCGTCATACTAAGACAAGGATTATGTATAAAAATAAGGATTTCAAATAGGGGTTATGTACTCTTTATAATAAAGATTATGTATTCTTTAATGTTGTTTTAACAAGTTCAGTTCAAGAAGTTACAAAATTTTAGACCCAAAGAGAAGATGAATAAATATAATAAATTCGTTAACTAAAATGGATATTTTATTTCCTGAATGAACTTTCAATAATTAAGTAAGCATTCTACATAAATATTTCATACAATAAAATGAGTGCTTGATGTTTAACAAAAGATGCGATGAAGTTCATTGTAGATCATTGAAAAGAATAAAAGCTTTCGTCGTATCTTTTACTTCAAAACACTGCGGATGGTGAGAACATCTTCAAGGAAGTGGACGAAGTTTGCAATAAGACTTTCTTCCAATGCAATGCTAATATGGATAAAATAGAGCAATTTATTTATTTTTTAAACCAACATTAAAGCTTCTTGTATTTTAGCCTTTCGTTTCATCTTTCTCGAAATATTTAATAATATTGTTTCATGAATCAAGTTTGGATGATTGAGGTTCAATGGCAAAAGATTCACATTTCATTACTATGAATCAAAGAAAATGATAAAAATTCTTTATTAATTATTGCGACAATTAATAAAATTTCAATTTATAATTTAATATACTACACTGGTGTGCAAAACTTAAGCAACAGGTATGTTTTTTGCCATAACTTCACGAGAAATCATCTGAGAGACATGAAATTCAGAAATGAGATACAGCATTTTGTTCTGAAAGAATGACGAAAGCATAGTTGCGCAGAAATGAATACAATGCATACAGTATGGAATCAAACAAAAAAAGGCTTTATTGAACTAATAGTATCGTTACACATGATTGTCTGCCCAAGAGGAAGAACAGCAAGCAGATGTTCCTTAGTATGAAATATGCCCTTCCCTTACTGCAATGGTTGCTTCGCACCGTCTCCCCATACTCAGCACCAGATTGTCCAACAGTTCTTGAGGTAAGAGTGCCCATTCCTCAATCAGCATCTGTTTAAGTTGTCGGGTGTTCCCAGGAGGATGTAATCGTGCCGCAAGGCGTCTCCCCAAAGCATCCCACACATGTTCTATCGGATTTAAATCAGGGGAGCACGCCGGCCAATCCATTCGAGTGATATCTTCACTTTCCAGGAGCTCCTCAACAGCATGAGTTCTATGTGGCCGTGCATTGTCATCCATAAAAACGAAGTCTGATCCAATGGCACCTCGGAACAGACGCACATGGGGAAGGATCACCTCCTGACAATAGCGATCTCCAGTTACAGAACCTTTGTCGAAAACGTGGAGCTCAGCCCGCCCGTTCATCATAATGCCTCCCCAGACGACAACCGAAACGGTCTCTTTCCGTGATGTTACAAGCGATTCCCAACGCCAGTTGATTTGGAGAGAGGTGGGGACATGGTTTCATCCCAGTAACATCACGGAAAGAGACCGTTTCGGTGGTCCTGGAGTTGTCGTTATAATGTTTATTATTATTTATTGCAAAATTGCACTAGCTAAAATAAAGAAATCTTAAAATAAATAATATTTTTTCTTAAAAAGAATTGTTTTTATATCCAAATTAAACGTTTATTAATTCGGATATTCTAATGATTTAGGATGTACTTCTCGATTGAGGTAAAATATTATTGCATAGTATATGCTTTCTCAGTTCCATCATTTTTAATTTACATTCTGAATGCTGCAAATGTATTTAAGACTTTCAGCATTTATTTAAACTATCGTCTTATGCAGATTTGCATAGTTAAATTAAATCTGAATATTGGATAAAGAAAGAATTTGAATGATCTCTCAGATTTCGGAAATGAGTAAATTTTAGAAGGCAGAGGATATGATTTTTTTTTTCTGATACTAGAAGTCTTATAGGAAGACAGATAACTAGCAGATAAGATTTTAAACGTGGTAATTATTCTTTATGAGGAAAGGAAAAAATGCATTATGCATTTAGCACTGGAAAAGGAAAGAAAGTATTGAAAACAAAATGAAATTTTCAGAAACAAAATTTCATTTTTCAGGATTGTTGTGAATATAAATTTGACATTAGGGAAAATAAAAGTAAGATTATGTGCACATAAAAGAACCTATTTCTTTTCTTATCATAAGTCTCAACTTCCAAATAAAAAGGAAAATTTTCAGATGGATCGATACATTTTTTAAACATTGTCGTAATATAATGAACATATTTATCATTTTTTACATCTATACCTTTTTTTAATTAATGTACAAATTATTTACTTTTATGTATATAATTTATATATTGATTAAAAATAGAAGCTAAATAATAAATAATCTATTGAAAAAAATTCTAATTGGTTTTCAGTAGTATTGTAATTTCTTAAATTAAAATTTAAATAAAAAAAAATCTATGTATGTACAGATTGTCATCATGTGTAAAGTAAAAGTTAAACACAAGTAAAATTTATACTATATTAAAATGTTTTGCTTTTCTTCCTTACTTTTTTTTTTCATCTTTTCTTTCAAATTTTTCTAGTCTCTATCTACACTCATGTCCATAAATTAAGGATAATTCAGAGTCACGCGGAAATTGAACTCTAAAATACATATATCACCCGTAAAATGACTACACACATCTTCAAAAATGATATGCAAATTGCAGGAAATCACCAGATGATATCGATAGTACGTCACAATGACGAGTGTGTAAGAGTGATGTATAAAGAATACAGGCAAAGAAGTAAGATTGTTCACAAGCGCTTTATAAGCCTTTCAGTGCAATAACCCCTTAGTTATGACACAAAGGACGCATTTGGATGATTTTTTTACGTGGTAGAATCTGGAATGTGGGCGTACCTAGCTGGAAATATCCGAGGAACTTGGAACCGCCCAGAGTGTCATCTCCAGGCTTTGGCAACGATTCCCAGATGATGGTAATGTGAGTAGACGTTACAGCACAGGTCGCCCCCGAGTTACAACGTCGAATGAGGACCTTGACTGGTATTTGGCAATTAATGCCAAAAGAAACAGAAGGAGCATAGCATCAGACCTGTCTCATCAGCCTCTGGTACGACAGTTTCAAGGCAGACCGTGTACCTGCCGTACTTAGGGCAGATTGGTCTATATGTTCGTAGGCCTATCAGATGCGTTCCACTTACTGCAACTCACTGTCGCATGCGGTTAGCCTGGAGTAGAGAGCATGAATCGTGGACACCGCAACAGTGGGCTTGTGTGATGTTTTCCTACGAGTCCAGGTTTAGCTTGCAGTCTGATTCCCCCCGGACTTTCGTATGGAGAGCGCAAGGTACCCATTACCACCAAGAGAACATCATTGAACGACACCGTCATGTTGGTGCATGATTGCTCGTTTGGGGAGGAATTATTCTGGGTTCAAGAACTGATCTGTATGTTCAAATTGGAACCATGACAGGCCAAATCCGTCGGGACGTCATTCTGGAACAACAAGCACGTTTATTTCTGTTCGCCATGGGCGCAGAATTCGTGTTTATGGATGACAACGCCCGTCCTCACCGTGCAAACATCATAAACAAATGCCTTCGATCGGAGGATATCACCCGTATGGACTGGCCAGCATTCTCACCGGACTTGAATCCAGTAGAGCATTTGTAGGACATGCTTGGCCGAAGAGTTGCAGCCCGTCAACCACCTCCTCCATGTCTACCGGAACTTCGGAGAGCATTGCTTGATGAGTGGTGTAATATTCCCCAAGATCAGATCGATAATTTGATACGCAGCATGCCTACGCGTTGTACGGACTGTATTGCAACGTATGGAAGTCATACTATGTATTAACCATCATACCAACCATGTAATATTGATTTTTGTAAATAGGTTTTTTTTTCATTGTAATTTGCTCCAGGGAGCAAAAAATTGCAATTTTTATTAATGATATCAAATATATAGCATCTTTTTTGCTCTTTACATTTTGTTTAATAAATAGGCTTTACAAATAAGTTACATTTGTTTTGCTTCCGACTCTTTCTTTTCCTGAACTTGCATTATCCTTAATTTATGGACATGAGTGTATTATCAGAACTTTTGAGGTAGCAGATAAGAGTTCTAGCACAATTTCTGGTTTTTCCATTTGAAAAAGTTTAACAACTATAACTTTAATATAACATTTATATTGAAGTTAAGTTAAGCAAAGGATTAGCCCCAGTTAAAGCATTACATTATTTCAAAAATGGTAAAATATTATCAGATGTTAGTTCAATTTACATGCCATTTTTTAAAATTATTATGAGCATTCTAGCATTAATAAAAATTAAATGCAACTTATTAATCAATCACATTTGATAAAAGTTATATGAAATGCTGTAACTGGGGGATGGGGGCTTCACATGAAGGACATATCCTTGTATATGAAAAATAATTGACTCAGAAATAAAATTCATACACAAATGCAACATTTTTCATGGTATTTATTCAAGAAATCGAAAGCAATTTACATTTTTTTTAAAGATTTCCATACATGTGATTACTTGTAAATCCAGTACATACTATTACTAGTTACTTTATAATCGATTTGATGTTATCTAAGTAATGATATAAAAGCTATATGTGTATTGTAATAATTGAAATAGTTCTACACTTCATACAGTAAAACACAACTTGTTTACATTAAAAAATTGATATAAGTATAAAAATATAGATATTTATAAAAAAGAAAAAAAATTATTTATGTCTTCATTTTTATATCAAGAATATTTTATTTGTTTTAAATATTTTTAAAAATTCAGGGATAATTAATTTTTTTAATTAATTCTCCCTCCAAACATATTTCATTTCTGCAAAAAAAAAAAAAAAAAAAAAAAAAAAAAAACAGATTTTTTTGTATGCTGAAATAATTTTTAAAAATACAACATAGTTTTATAAAAGAATACTATGTAATTATAAATATTTTCAATCTTTTAATTGAATAAAATAAAACACTTAAAAATTAAACATGATATTACAATAGATACATTCATAAAAAAGTAAAATATGCAAGAGTTTTTGAAATTTGATTATAATTATTCTGATAAATAATATCAATTTACATATTTCCCTGTTAATTTTAATATAATTAGTAGGGATTTTTCACATATTTAATAAAAATAATACTAAATAACCTATTTCAGATACTGACAAGGACAATATTATCTTAAAAAGAAGCTCTTTTTTGTTGTCACTAAAAATTTCAGATTGTCATCTGATACATGTTAATAAAAATAAAAAATAAAAATGTTATTGCAGCACATAGGCCACATTTACATTTGGCTTCTCTCGCATTACACTGAGCATGTTTCACAAATGTTAGTAGCAAATACTTGTTTTTTTACTTTGTTTCAAGTTTTCATTGTGCAATTTATCAGTCCTACATTAATTCTTTAATCACTATTCCTATAAAATAATATTTCAATTTTTATATTAGTGCAGTTTTATTTCCCTTCATTATTCTTTTCTTTCCCAGTCCCCCCCCCCCCAAATTAAAATGTTAATATGTTAATCTTTCCAGTAAATATGCGAGAATAGCTTTCAGAATAAGAACTTTAAAATGTCTCATTTGTTATTAAACTAATACAATGAATTATAACAATTTTTCAACTAACTATTTGTGAAGCAGACCTTAAAATTAAAATGCCTTAATCAATTAATTTTTTATACATTAAACAAGCCAAATATTTAATTTAATATTCTATACCTAATTAAATCCAAAAATATATAGAAATATACAATTTTAATTTTTCATCCATATTATCATTATAAAAATATTCATTAGTATTTCCAAATGGATATTCATTTTTTCAACTACTATTCATATCATTGAATGGTTTAATCTAGTTCTTTATAACAAATTTACAACTTTCACTGTATTACACATTTTTGCACATTGACTTCTCTTTTGTCCTTTAAACAAAATTAATTAGTGACAGCATAACTATATGTTTAAAATGATACTTACCACTAGTCAAAAATAGATTTTTGAATTGCTATATAATACATCTTTTTAAAATTATTTCTACTTTTAACTGACTTCCTGGTTTTAACCGGACCACAGTCCCTCTTTCTTCTATAATAGGTAATTCTGTTTTTCTTAAATGAGCAAAATATTAATAATTAACTTCTTATTTGATATGTATTTTTACTCATTTATCCAGGGTTAGAGTTTATTAAAAAATTTACTGATTCTTCACTTGCCATATTTTATAACCACTGCATGAATCTACACATAGAATCAAAAGACTCAAGATCAGCATCACTTGCCTGAAATCTCTTTGATGATTCAGTCTGTATGAAAATGTTGTTTGAAATTTTTGTACGTTGTTTGTATTTTTGTACTAAAAGCAAGGGGAATTTTTTTTTTTTTGGATGAACCAAATTTTATCGGAAGATTCATAAATCTTCTTCATTCTCCAGGAAAATACAAAATGATTAATACTTTTATTTGATTCTGCCACTAAGCAATTGTTTATTGTCATTATTTTAGATTTAAAAAAATCTATCAAGTGTATGGTGAGAAAATCTTTAATTTAATAAACATGAAACATGATCTGTTGACTACCCTGTTTCAAATAACAACTACACATTTATCTTAGCCAATTGTCAAGAAGCAATCTTGCACCATTCTGAAAAACATTTCCATTTTTTAATCTCTTCTTAGATTTTAATTTCGCAAAAGTTTACAATTGGGTGTTCCTTGATTTTTTGGCGATTTTTTTGACACAAAGATCAGCATACAAGAGAATTTTCGATCAGTAACCCAACGGTAACGTCAATGAAAACAAGACATTATGGAAACCAGAAGTAGTGTTTCATCGCTGAAATTTGTCGCCAATCGAAGGGGCACCCAAATCTACATTAGAATCTTTACTTTTTCAACATGAGCCACATTACACAATATTCAAGCATTTTGTTGAAATATCTTTGAATATTCTATATAATATTTACTAAGTTAAGTAGCTAAACCGCACATCGATATCATAGCGTTGAAGTAACTTGAGTGCATACAGGGTGGGATGTAAATTAGGCTGTTATCCTCACCTCGTGGCTTTGTTTACAAAACGATTCAATGCAAAATAGTACGTCATCACCAGTTGAAGAGTTTCGATTACGATTATATCACCATTATGGACATGTAGTTACCGATTATTAATTAAACTCTTATTTAATAAAATTAAAGATAACCGTTCTTCAGGTTGCATATTCGAATCATATAGTATCAGAAAAGAAGATTGTTTGATACCTTCTACCTTTTCTTTCGGTAAAGGAGCAATAATCTATCCCTAACTAGAATTAGTGAAATAATAACATACTAGAGCAACCACTCGGATAAATCTTAATTTAAACTCAGTTGAAAAAAAAGGACAATTCAGTACATATTTATCATTTTTATCTAGGTTTTCTGGATTAATCTTGTTTATATAGCGTAAAAAAAATCAATGTAAAGAAAAGAAACATCTACCGTATCAATAGGGAAATATAACTCCATCGTAATCGAGATTTGCTCAAATTCGGAAGTGCTAAGCTGCAGCCGAATTCTGCTGCTTGTTTGCCGGCGATCTTGGTTTTGTTTTGCTTTGCTTGTGACAGCATGCAATCTGTTTTGCTGCCGCTAACGTTGCAATACTAACTACTGCGCTTAGAGTAAAGTTAGCTTTGTGCAATAAATTTGCATAGTCGCTTTGTGTGAGATTTCGATTTTTTTTTTCAATGTGTTGCACATGAAATCACTTCATCGTAAAATTTATATAAAATTTTTAAACATACTGGTCAGATGTGGACAGTATTTCAAATGAACTTTTTTGAAATTCTTTCCCTCTTTCATCGCATTTATATTCAAATAGTAAGTGGAAAAGCTTTTCTTATAATTTTATTTTAAGCTAGTTTTGAAATACCATTAACATAAAAAAAAATTATTTAGTGCAAAATGCAACAGAATATCTGGTAATGTGCAAATCAATGAATTGAATAAGACTTACCTTATCTCTATTCTGTGATTTGAAATATTATAAACTAAAACCTGGCAGTCTGAAAACAAATAAAATTTGATTAAGCATGCCATTTGTTTTGCATATATTGCATGTTTTGATGCCTCTTTTTGTCACATTTCTGACTATTGATGATTGTTATGATGTTTAAAAGGCTTGTTAAGCAGTTGTCAAGTTGAAGTATCAATTCTCAGATTTAAAATTTAGGTTTTCTCTAAAAGATGTGTGTAGGATCTGTATAGGAAAAAATTTGGTTCTTCTGCTTTATTGAATGATATATACTTGGGTATAAATGTGCATACTTAGAAAACTTATTTTGAAGCAATTTTCAACAAATACTGATGATAATAACAATTTTAGTATGAAGTGTATTTAATACTATATCCTTATTTTCAAGCAGGAGTTAATATTACTTAAATCAAAAGCCTGATAATAAACATTTGAAAAGCTTAATATCATTATTAAATATTATGACATTAACATTTAAAGACATGAAAAATTCTTTTGTCAAAGATAAACAGATACTGCAATTTAAACACACTGTAAATATTCTGAATAAGAAAGGTTAATTATGAGTAAAACATTTTTTAGAAAACATGCATTTAAAATTGAATTTTGAAATGCTGAATGATGTTTGCACTCTTGTTTTGGTATTTAGCAATTTAAGCCTTGAAACATCAAACTTCCTGTTTTAATATCTATAAAGTTTGATAATTTCAAATTCTTAACTGTGTATACAATTTGATATATGGTCTACATCAATATTAGCTTTCAATATGTATGGATTCACACTGGTTTATTTAGCAGATATGTGAAATGGATAGTACATTTTCATTTTAAAAATCTTCACAAAATTTGAAAAAATGATTGTATGAACTTGCTTTTAAAATGTATGATTTAAAACAAATAGAATATGCAGAGGAAACTTAGTATAATTTTAAGAATTCCTAAAAAAAATTGAAAAACAGCAGTTTTTTTAAAAAAATTTTATATTCTATTTTTGCATGTAATCCTGAGTGAAACATTTTTATTAGTCTGCTTTTCAAGAGGTGAAAAAATTGTTAAAGCATTTTCAGAAGTGATATTTTTTATTTGATCTTGTGTGATTTTATTTTTCTTTTACTTATTTCTTGAAATTGGTTTTATATTTGATTTTGAATTATTTTATTTGTAATCTTACAATGTAATGTAATGCATGTTTTCAGTTCATGTGTTAGGTTGAATATCAAATTCTATTAATGATTTATCAAATTTGACTCAACATTATTTCAAATGTTTATGCAACTTTTTAAATAAATTCAACCAAGTTCCATATGGAAAAGTAATTTATGACTGAGCACATTTTTTTAAGCAATTAAAATTATTTTTACAGAATAATTGTAATTTTTTTAAAATTCAAATTTACTCTTTCCAAAATTATGTCTGCTTCTAAGGCAAAGAATGATGGTACTTATTCTTATAATTTTCAAATCTAACTGATTTTATTAGTCATTAAGAGTTGTCTTTGATTAAAACAGAAAAATTTTGTAGATTTACTTCTGAAACTTTTTCAATATTTCAATGGCAGTGTTTCTATATCACAGACTACTTGCATTTTAAATATGAAGAAACTGTTTATTAAATTAGTTTATTGATTGTAATAAGTAAGTTTTGAGTTGTATCTTATAAATGATTTTTTTCTGTAATGTTTTCCACAATTAAGATTATTGCATTTATATTTCTCATTTTTTATTAGAGAGATTGCTGTTTAAGCGATCCAATATAGCTCTCAGTTTTGTAGTACTCATCTCCCAATTTTTATAATGAGAATTTACTGTACATAGGAATCAATAAATTATGTGCTCTTAGTGAATGATGAGAATTTTAGGTATGGTTATGCCACAATGAGAAGCGACCCCGATGAGGTTTTTTTTTTTTTTTTTTTTTTTTTTTGTAAGTACTTCCTTATGCTTGAAACGTTTTTTCCAGTGACCCATGTTTAAATCATTATATAGTCAGAGAAAAAATCATTGTAGCGTAAAAGTTAGAATTTTTCTTTTCATTAATTGTAAATGTGAACTTGAATTTGGCCTCTAAATTTTAAATCAGAAGAAAATATTAAAAAAACGTTTTAAAATCACGACTACAATGCTTGAGATGAATGAAAATTTGGAATCTCTACATTGTATGTCATTATAGTAGTCGCCCTTTCTGGTTATTTTAAATTTCAAATAATTTTCTTATTTATTTCGTCTTTTTGTGTACTTTAGAATAATAATTATAAGCAGTGAAATAATTGGGACATTCAAGTGAATATTCAGAAACTTTTACTCGAATTTATAAGTGAAAAACTCTTTATGTCCATCCTTACTGAATTTTAAATTACCAATTTCTTTCAATCTTGCTTCTAATTTGCTTTTCATTTAGGAGAAAAATTTTTTGGGCATTAAAAGCATGGTAAGGGTAACACATATTTATAAGTATGATTGAAAAATTAGTAAAAGTGGAAGCGAAGATTTTGTTTTAAGATCAAAAATATAATTGAATCTACTTATTGATAATTTATAATATTAGAACGAACTTGAAAAAATCGCTCTTTTACGACCTAATATTGAAAAAGAGTATACAACTTTTGTGATTCATATTATATTTTAATATCTCACCAGATTTATCGCATTCGTTTAAAAAAAAATGAAATTCTTTTGAACTACTTCACAGAAAGTCTAAAATTCTGCCTTTTTCTTATGCAACCATTGAAGCTTAGCATTTGTAAGCGTTGTCAGTAAAATTGATCATGGTTGTGAGATTATTAAAATAATCGTTTGAAAGAATTGCTTTTGTTGTTATTACCATTAATTGATAATTATTGAAAATTGCAACTACGATCACTAAATCATGTAAAATGATGTATGCACATGAAGCTTAATCGTGTTCATGGAAATTAAGAATAGCTTAAGAGGATCAAACCTGGAATAGAATTACAAGATCTTTTTTATCCATTTGATTTAAAAAAAGAAAAAAAAAAAAACCACTTTTTTTTTCAAGAACTGCATAGTGATAGAAGTTTTATTTAAATACGAATATGTTAAGATAATCAGTCTGTTGTTTGAACAAGAGTAAACGAAATTCGCTTTTAAAAGGAGACATGGGTGTTCAAAGTGCAAATGAGTTTCATTTTATAAAAATTTATTCTGACGCTTGGGGACTATGTTTATTTCCACTAACGCATTTTTCCGCCGACGGTTCTTAGAAATTCATTAAATGCACTTGGAAAACTAGTTTTTACCAGCAAGACATGGGAAAAGACATTTAAAATTTTCCCTGTTTTCGAAGGGTCTCTCTCTCTCTCTCTGTGTGTGTGTGTATTTGTAGAGAGCGAAGACTAAAATATTTCTTGGAAATACTAAAAGTCTGTGTTGCAACGAAATTTACCTATGAAGGCACGTTCATGGTTCAGTCAACGTGTTACTCCACTAATAGTCTTATTAACTTATTAATATATTGTTACTAGTCACTGCATTAAAAAAGAGGCATTCATTTTCCCCATTTTATGAAATAAAGTTTTGAAATTAACACTGCTCATATATAGCATAGTTTAAAATAATGATATTTTGATACACAACAAGCAAGTAAAACAAAGAAATTATTCCATCTCAAAAGCGAGTTCATTATCGAGCCGTCTGAAATGACCCTTAACCTTTTTATACGGCGTTCATAATTTTCCACAGATTGTCTTGGAAATAACGCAGGTAATTCCCTGCAGGTTCGATTGTAAATTTTCATTTATTGATCAAAAATTATAAATAGCAGTAATGTACGAAAATACAGAATGAAATTCTGGTTATTAAAATAAGAGAATATTTTCATAGCATTTAAGAAATTGTTTTTTGAACTGGATTATGAAAAACATTGCTAGCCTCTTTATAATATTTTTACAATGCTATATATTATAAATGATATATAATATTATGTATTTTATAATATGTTATTAATATATTTATTTTTAATATTATTCTATGTAGAAAGGAAATTCAATGCAAGTAATCGATTTTATTTACATTTATTTTGTAACATGCAGCAATTTTTAAAAAAATGCATTCTTTTAAATTTTTATATCCTCAACAGATACGTAGTGGCGTGATTTCTGAGTTTTCTGAATGGAAGCAGATATCCAGAATTTTCTTGAGGAATTAAAAAGAAAAAGAAATAAGCAAATAAGGAAGAGGCTCACTAGAAGAAAAATAAAACAAAATTCTAAGCAAAAAAAAAAAAAAAAAAAAACGTTTAGTTGGAGTTATTTTCTCTAAAATCATATTTACTACAAAATAATTACTTCGCAAGGTAAATTATGAAATTATTGAGTAAATTGGTAAAAAATATTTTTTAATGCTATATTTTTTATATTTTTGTTCAACAATTCGTTGTTGCGTGATTGAAGTAATTTATTTTTTTACCAATGAGCGTAGAAAATTATCTAAAAGTTGTAAAATTTTGAAGAATTAAAAAAAATAATAATAAAGACCACAAATAGAATAAATGAATAAAATGAACGAACATAAATATGTACTGGAATAGTGAATCAAGTTAATACAATTTTTAACTTGTGTTTTTTAAGTCTTGTTTGATTAAAAACACTGTTTCTATAAAAGAATTCTTTTTTGCTTAAATGGGCAAAGTGTATTCTTTAGCCTTTTCACTATTTCCAATTATTCTTTTAATATTTTTCTCGATAAAAGCAATTTATTCTAGTTCCACAAAATATTTACATTAATAAAACAAAGTTTCAATTGTTCAGCTATTTTTTCCCCTTCGTTTTTTGAAGAGTTTTGTAACCGAGCGAATACCCGAACCAAAATTTTAAGCATGTTTTAAAGTGATAAATATAAATAATAAAATCGATAGGCATATTTGTAAAATATGGAATTGAATACGATTATATTAAATTCTTCGACAGCATAAAAGACAAAATCCTTGATAACAGAAGAATTGATGAAATGAGAATCAATTTATATATTTCAAAAGCATCAGTTGAAAGTTTGGACTTTGTTAATTTTTTTTTGGATAATGAGAATTAGAAGATTGGAAAATGGAAAGAAAAGAATAAAATCTGCTTTCTTTTATCATAAAATTGTCACATTTTTATTACTCGCTTGGGAGAAAAGTATTTTCATAGCTGATTGGAATATGACAATTTTGTTGATTGTTCGATGCATCTTCGAAAAGGAATCAAAAGACCAAATGAAAATTTTTGGTGTTGTTGCTAAGTCCATTTAAAATTCGCAGCAAAGACACAGTTTTCATTTGATTCACACTTCCATTAATTCCAATATATTTTAATTTTATTATATATGAAGTATGCAAAGAGAAAGTCTTATAATCGCCAAAAACTTGAACTCGAGATTTTGACGAATCTTCGCATTTCATCACTCCCTGAGACCAAAGAACGCACTTTTGAAATTAAGTCATTTGTCGGCTCAATTTGTTTGTGCCCACGATAATTCAAATACTAGCTAGATGGAGGAGATTTGGTTTGTGGTCTTAACACCATATCTGTTGATTTCTATCTAATTTTGAAGAATGAATTCAATTTGCAAGAAACCTGGCTGCCAAGTACAAATGAATGCGATAACTACAAAATATAAAGAGATGGATGGAATTTGGTAGACGTTTGCATCTAACATATAGATATGCATCCAAATTTGTATCAAACCGTCAATGAATTGACCGTTTGTCGGTCTATATTTTATAAACGCGATGACTTAAAAACGCAATGACTTCGATCGATGAAATTTTGTGCACAGTTTTAGCATTTGCTATGTAGATCTTCATCATATTTTGAACCGAATATGTCTAAAGTTGACTGTTTGTCGGTTTATACGTTTACATCCATGCAAACACGATAACTCAACAACACGTCGAATTAGATAAAGGAAATTTGGTATTTTGCATAATTACTAAAACTGTAGTTCTTTGTTAAATTTTGGTTTCAATCATTTAAAAAAAAAGCTTCCAGAATGCATACTCAGTTTTCTTCATTGTACTATGAAGCACAAAACGCTTATGTGTGGGACTTCTAAAATAAAAATTTGAGTAATTATGATATTCGTGGCCTTTACCAGGGTCCACAATTTTTATGCAGGGGGATAACATCTTTATTAAGCTGTATGCGAGAAAATTTCAAGGCGATCATTCTCTCTGTTTTCCTCCATAATATTGTTGTAAAGGAGTGGTTTGAAAAAAAAATCATGGTAATATGGGATAAGGTAATATCCCCTTAGATGAGCGTCTTCATTTTATTTTAAATGCTTCTGTTGTTATTTTATATCGTAATGCCACTTGCTGCACTTAAAAAAATTTCTTTAACAATGCTATTTGTATGATATTAGAAAAACTGATGATTTAAATGAATCTGAAGAAATGTAGCGAAGTGATGTGTTAACAGATCTTAAGAAATAAGTAATTTAAATTAGATCTTGTTTATTTTAACAAATTTTGGAAAAAGTTATTTAAGTGCTAATTAACGCTATAATAGAATTTAATTGCTTGATTTCTCACTAAGAAAAACTGATAATATGCATTCCGCTGTTTGCAAGACATCATAAAACTAGAAACCATATAACTTATATTATATACTACTTGGGTTTCTTACCGAATTAACATAAGATCATAAATAACTCATTTAAACTACATCATGATGCTAACGTTTCTACGAGATTTAAAGAAAAATTATAAAAGCCTAGCAGCTACAACACTAGTTTACTCTTAATAAAGAGGGCTACTGCTTTGTCCGCTCCTCCTTGAATACACCTCTGATCTCTACTGTAACTTGTTTAAATTGGGAACAAGGTTATTACTAATTTACCAACAGATTTAGTTTTGGGAATCGGGCCTACGTTTCCGGTATTAAATACGCGCTATTAATCCAAAACTTAAGCAGAATAGATGATAAAATTGAGAAAGTTTAATGGGTGCTTGAAATTTCTGCTTAAAAAGAAATAAGAAATCCATCAAACAAAAGCTTTTTTAAAATTAATTACTTAATTGCTTTTGGAGATAGATTGAATTTGACCTCGATAATTAATCAGCATGTGAAATTAAAACAAAGAAGAAAAATAAGGCCGCGCATCCAAATTGAAAATATTAATCGCAAATTACATATTTATATTCATACGATCCATTTCAGCCTTTTGTTTCAAGAAAGACCATATGTTAGTTTTGTGCTCCATTTGATGAGGGTTTCTGTAAGCTCTGTAGATCTCAAAGCATTGTTCATTGTTGTGCCAGTATATAAATTCGTACGTTTATTTATTTATTTCATTTGCTTCGTCACTAATAGCTTCTTTGAACTTGGATAAGTTCATCCATCTGGATGTTGTAATATACTGTCCCCCCCTTCTTTTCCCCTCCTAACTCATTTGTTGAAATGAATTTGAACTTTGATTTGAAAGATGCATGTTAATTTCTTCACTTCTTCTTTTTTTTTGTCTGATATTTAATAATTTCCTTCTGTATTACAACTACTTGTAGCTCTGTTCCAGATTTTTCCTTATTTAATGCTGTTGATTTTTGTTAGTGATATTTAAAATTTCTTTATTTCTGCTACGCAAATAGAAAAAGTTACAATATTATGTAAAATATTTTAAGTGGGGAGTTGTAAATGATAAATAATTATATTTTATGTATATTTTCATTTATTTCATGGAACTTTTTTTGTCTCTTTCATATTTTATTTTACAATGCTGATGCGGAAAATTCTTTACAATGTTGTTTTCAAATGCTGTAGAATATTAGTTGAAGTTTCTCTTTTAATTTAAATTTTTGTTTCTTAGCCGAAAATCATAAGCTCGCTAGTGATAGTAAACTAGGACCATCAGATTGCTCAAATTCAGTTGTATAATTCTTGTTAAAATTCTTTGGTTGTTAAAATTCTTTGGTGTTCAAATATAATTGAACGCCAAAGAATTTTAACATGCGTCTTTCGTTCCCTTTCAAAATATAATTTAAGTTTAAAAATTCTTTATTGAGGATCAAATTATTTTTACATTCTTAAAATAGATTATGGTTCTGTATTTGAGATGCAGAATGATTAGTGAAAGTTATAAAATACATATAAAATATAAGAAATATATATAAACACATATAATTAAATATACATAAAAATATATAATTTAATATATTCGTTTTATATCTTTGAGGAAGCATGTCGAACTCTAAGTAGCATGCATCAAATTAATAAGTTTAACATTTTAAAAATGTATTTCGGAAAGTATTTTTGAAAAAGACTTGTAGGATAATAATTTTTCCTTGATGCCATTTCACATCACTTTTCTGCTTCGAAGAGTCTTTATTTCTGGAAAAATCTTCTTCGTTGATTGGATGTGAGAGTCACTAAGGATGTTCAAGAGACTTCTTCCTTTTCATATGTTAAATACTTACTATCTCTGATCAGTATTCCCGATTTTTTTATATGCGCATTTTCAAGTATTTTTAAACTGGTTGGCAAGTATTTGTGAATGCACCCAATTTTCTTCAGATTGAAATTCCACTAAATCTTAATTACGTTTGTTTGCATATGGTTATAAATTAATTTAATATTTATCGAAAAATATGAAAGAAAATTAAGAAATGGTAGTATCTTTCCGAGAATTAAAAATCCAAAAACTTTGTTTCAAACTCCCCTTAGAAGCTTAGAATTTCATTGCATGCGTATTTCTGTCTAGTTTAATCTAAATTTAATGAACAATAAAGTGGTCACGTTTTCTGAACTTCATTAAGGGATTTTGATTAGAAGGAAGAGTGAACGGAGTTCTGGACAAAATTCAAAAAGTTAATTAATAAAATTTGAGATAAAATAGATTTTAGTCTGTGAAAAAAATTTTAAAAATAAGAAGAGTCAAAGAAACATTTTACTATTACTTTTATTAAACGCTTTTAACCTCGCTTTGTTTTATGCTTGTAAGGAAGCAATTTTGTATTTGATTTTTCACTCACTTGCTCATGTACTGCCATTCTAAAGTTTTATTCAAGCATTGGTTCCTGATGACAACAGAGAATATTTTCTTGATTTTAGAGCTCTTAATTATCAATTAATATATTAATTAACTAAAAGTATATTTCTCAGAGTAGGCGTAATCGAGAAATTAATTTTGAGAAATAATAATTGCATAATATTTGCAATCATTAATTATAAAATATGTTAAAGATTAAGATGTAAAAATGAAAAATTTTAAGATACCACTTAATTAGTGCTGCAAAAAGTAGAAAATAATATTCTTTTATATCGAAAATCAAGCTATGTTATAAAGAATGATCAATATGATCATCAGTAAGATATTTACGGTCAGTTAAATGATAGTTCAATGATGGTAACTGACAATTCATTGACAGTTAAAATATATTATAAATGCTATTAAAATTTCGATTTACTAACCGTATTTCTGTCAGAATTTCAAGCTTTTATGGTTTTGTTGATGATAAATTGATCACTTTATTTTTGATAAAAGATTATTAAAGTAAGAAATTGAAATACTATTAAAAATAAGAATTTAAATTATTCTTAGAATATGAATATTACTAATTCGAGCAAGAATATTTACTTATATATACTTACAACTTACTTGTATATTCTTACAAATATATAAATTAGGTACAAATTAGAATTTGTTCTTAGAAATATAGAATATTATTTCCACGTTTAGATTGTGGATGTAAAGATTACCTACCGATATGGTAAAATTGTTTTTGACCGGCGTGGAAGAACCAGTGTGACCGTCTTTGATTCTCAGATAAGGCTCAGATTTCTCATGTCTTTTTTCAAAAGCCACAATGAATATCACAAGAAATAGATTTATATAAATTAGAAAATGATTTATATAAAAATATGTGAAAAGGCTCCAGTGTATAAAAAAAGAAATATATATATGAAATTAAAAATCTGAAGATCAAAGCAAAAATCATTAAAGCATATAGCGCAGAAAAAGATAGGAGAATTTTATAAAGCACTATGAGCACAGTAAGGAAAAAAAAAATCCCGACCATTCATTCTATAAGAATTAAAATACCTTATAAATGTAATTACCATTCCAGTTGACTTAAAGCGTTCCATCTGCTTCATATGCTTTTACGATTTTTGTTTTGATCTTGAGATTTTTAATTAAAAAATATTTTTCCTTTTGAATACACTGGTGAGAGTGTTTTTTAAAAACGTTTTTATATTTCTTGTTTATATTTCAGACTGAATTCGTCGATATTGTTCATATTAAGAAGACCCTATTCAATACATAATAAAAATTGAGAATCCGTTTTAGCGCTAAAAAATTTTTAAAATCTCGTTTTTGAATTTGAATTGCTTTCTAATAAGTATAAAAATGATCAATACCAAATAATCAAATATAAAACATTCTTCAATCCAGGACTATTTTTCTAGGATGCACAAGCCATCGAAAATCTAGTCTGTCTCAAACAGTCTTTGATGTTGGGTACTTTTTATGTATAGCTAAAGTTGGAATGAAGAATTCACTTTCAGATTTATTTTATTTCAATTTAACTATTTTAATTAACTATTTAAAAATTGTCTAATTAAGTTTTTATATGAATTATTACATTTGGAATATTTAATTCTTAGCCAGAAACTTTTTCAATCTCGGTTTAAAAGTCGAAATTTGGCACTATTCGGGATACTTTGGGAAGTCAGGTCACCTTATGAATAAATGTGTATGGTCAAAAATTAAATATATTCATATTAAGGTATTAATTCTTTATTAAAATTTTTGTTGCAAAGTATTTTATTGAATCGACCGCAAAGATTCGATGAGAATCGAGAGTTTGACCTTTTTATTTTTAAAGAGATAGACTAATTGTACTATTCGTATTAAGCGATAATTTAAAAGATGATTTTATTTCACAAAAATACAAAATAATCTATATAATTTAAAAAATATAATATGTCAAGTTTTTCAGATAGATGCGTATTGTGGAAAAAAATTGAAAAACAAATAATATTGTGGAAAGGACTGCTGATCATGTGAATGTTAAAAAAAATATCTGTTATAATGCATGAAATAGTTTTGTTTCCCTTGATGTTTGTAATTCAACCTAATGACGTCCCTATCGATAATAAAAGTTGAATTCTTTAAATACGAAGCTGAAGTCTTTATAATATCGTATAATTTTAAACGAGCAATTCTTTTATGTATATAAATTTATTTTGTATATCTCAGAAATGGCTCTAACGATTTGTATCAAAATGTATATTTAGGTAAGGTTTTGTTTTATAAATTTATCTTTATAGGTTTATTTCCAGGAAAAACACGATTTTACACACACACACACACACAACAACAACAACAACATTTTTTTTATAACTAACAATTAGAGACTTTTCCTATCTGCTTTTATGCTGACAATGTCTTATAGCGCCATCTCGGACACCCTATTTCACCATGGAAAAACGAGTGTAAGTTCAAATATATAAGTTATGGTAGATAAACTATGAAATGAATACTGTAATACAGCAGATTGTGTTGAATAACATGCCAAACTAAGTACAATCATGATTTTTTTTATTTAAAGATTGTAGATTTTTTTTATGTAAATAAGATTGAAATATATTCATAAGTAACCAATATGTGATTCGTATCTAAATATTTTCCCTGAAAAAAACAACACAATTTTACAAAAAAAAACAAAAAAAAAAAAACTACCGAGCGAAGCAGGGTTTTCCAGATATTTGATTCTTTATTTGGATAACTGTACTTGAAAAGCCGTCATGATTTGCTGAATACTTTCTGCTTTATCGCGAATTACTATCTTGTGTATGGAATGAACGTCTAGATTTACGATGACTTCAGTTTCGAAAAGCTGTATTTTCCCACAAATGAAAAGGTTGATAATATATTTTGTTTGAACATCAAAATTCTCACGCACAAAAAAAAAGTGATTATAGAAATGATCTGGAAACAAAATTATGATTTCTTTAAAGATAAGCGAGCTTTTTGTAAAAATTAATGGCAATACAAAATGGCCATAAAAGAACACTCTCTGTTTTGAGGTATGCAGCTAAAACTAATGAATGAAATGAAATTGTTGTACAGATCGCGAAGGCATGGAGGGACGAATTTTAAAAAAGTGAAAAATTCTCTGTCTCTTCAAAAAAAAAAAAAAAAAAAGCAATAAAAGTTACCAAGAAGAAAAATCTCACCGCTATCGAAACGAATATATTAAAAGTCAATAATTTCAACGAATGCATAAAAAATGGATTGGGCAAAATTTTATTAACGTTCGAGTGATAAAAAAAATGCACGTACAGAGATGGACGACATACAATATGAAACTCACTGAAAATAGTTTTTATTATTGAATATTAGAGTTACATTTTCAATGCACTAACTAATCTTACCTTTATATTAAATACAATAAAATATTGCACCTGTAACTTTTTTTTTTTTTTTTGCGGAATTCATTTTCTTATGCCTTAATACAGTCTGTATACGAAATTTGGTTTCGTTACATTCATTAGTTATAGATAGAAATGCCTTCAAACAGAGGAAGTTATTTTTTGGTCATCCTGTATTATTGATTGCTCTAGCATGGTAAATTGTATTCATTTTTCTATTCCTGCCAAAGCTTTTAGAAACTACCACTTCTTTTGAATATGTTTGTCAGATATGATTATATGGATAATTTCTCTTTGTATAAATTTTATACAAAGAGAAAATTCTAGCAAATTTTCTGAAGAACTTAATGTTTTTAATATGCCTTTAATATTTTTTTATGATTAAGTGCTCTCAATTTTTAAATTTTAATGCGTTTTTTAAATCTTTTTTAAGATTGTTTTGAAAAGTGTATTAAACTTTTAAATTCCTATGTTTTTCATGTTTTTACGGTTCAGTGTTTGCAATTTTAGTTCATTTCATTCGTTTGTTGTTCATTTTGTGTCATGGACTCTGTGACTCTGTAAAGGAAGGTTTTTTTTTTTTTTTTTTTTTTTTTTTTAGCGTGTATGTTTTCTAACTAGACAAATTATGCCGTAGAAAAGTGTCACTTTCCTGTTATTGCTTACTTATTTATTTATCTCTTTTTAGGTGTGAGGAGCAATGTATCGTTCCTGTGCCAAATCTACTGAATGGAAATTTACACTTGTTGTTTTCATCTGAAAATTAGATTTTCAAGATGAGTAGCCAACTTTTATATTTTATTTACAAAGTTATCACTGCATTTGTTTAAAAGAAATTCGTATTCGTTTGCGAATCTCTGTTGTTCAGCATCATGGAAGACTGGGGTCAGCTTTCGCCTGCAGAATTTGAAAAAATTTCGAATGTGCTTAAGCGAGATCGAGAGTTGAGATCAATGGAAGAAGCTCGCATTCGGTAAGGAAAAACGAATGTTTCAAATTTGTGTGAAATTATTTGAATATTCTTTTTTTATATAGCAGCAGTTTCCAATCTTCTAATCTTTCGGTGCACCATGTTTCGTTTTTTTTTAACTGTATCTCTTTTTTTTGTGTGTGTCCCGTTAATTACATTTCCTCCAAGAAAATTAGTTTTTATTAATAATGTTAAGGGGTATCTGAAGACTCGAATGAAGTTAGCATTATTCATACTATTCATTTTTATTTTACATTTTATTTCATTCCATGCCAAAGTAAATGAAAACAACATTGAAATAATTTTGCTTTAACTTATGATGAAAGCTTATCACTGTAATCAGCTTGTGGCTGAATAACGGTCTTACCATTATTGTATCAAACTCAAATTGTATCATACCTTGTTTATTGCCATTATTTTTATATTAATCATGTTATATATATATGTGTGTCGATTGTAAGTAAAGTCAATTAGCCCAGACTTGTTTGTCTTGTCTGAAGGGTTAACTCACCCATCTACATTGGTGACCTGGACGTGATGCAGTTTCAGTGCGATCTCTGAGATTGTTTCATGGGGCCATGTTTTAGCAAAATCGGTTTAAACGAAGACAACAATAATCTCATGCCTACAGCTGCATTACCTTTTTCTGCCATATTTGTTACTAAAGAATTTTCAGTGGAAAAAGCCTCTACAATGGATCTGAAATTTAAAGATTGCACGTGAAACTTTCCAGATTTCTCACTCTTCTTTAAAATGTTTGCCTTTTAAAAAATATTCTTTTTTCGAAGAATTTCGCTTTTACTTTTGGATTGATCATTGGTACGTTTGTAAAGTTAATAAAAAATTTATGCTTTAGGGATAAAGAAAAACAGAATCATAGCTTTTTGTAGCTTGTGGCAAAACATTCTTTTGTTTATTTAGACATAATCATTTTTTTTTGTTTGAAACTTACAAATAATTTGCGAAAATAGTATGAAGTTATAACTTTCCTTATAGAGCGGGGTTTTTTTTCTAAATTGCATCTTGTTATTTTATAAAATAAACAATCGAAAACAGATTGATCAAGATAACTTTTTTTATTTTTATGAAGTTAACGCATTCTTTTGAAAATGAATATTCTAATTTATGAATATCATGTGTTGAAAAATTAGCTATTTTGTAGCTTCAAATGTAATTATTTTGTATTAGTTACATTTTTGTAGCACATGTTGGCTTTTTAAAATTAAATTATTACATTTATTTTTTACTCATGAATTATATAACATTGAATTTTGAGGACTTCCACCACAAGCTAACTTCCTTTCTTTAATCAGATTGCTTCCTTTTTATGAGTTTATTCACCTTTGTGAAATGCGAATTTGATTAAATTTGATTTGATTTGGGCCTATGCAAACTTGATTGAAAAAGGCCAAAACTTTGGAAATAATAGATATTGCTTCTACATTCAAATTAAAGAAAGAAAGAAATTGTACACTTCTCCGAATATAATTAATAAAATTGAATGTTGCTTTTTGAGATGAAAACTTTTTCGAAGTTTTTGCTATTTTTTATAAAGTATGTTTGCAAATTCATTCCATTTGGCATAGATAGGAAAAGCAATTTTTTCTTTTCTTGAAAAAGAATTTAAAATTGATATAAGATGATTCGTTATTTAGAAAAGGAAAAAATTTAGTTGACCGTGTTTGCATCTGGTACAAAAAGTTTAATTTTTTTTACATTTTATGGATAAACTAGCTGAGCAACAACATAAATATATTTCTTTCTGTGCATGTTATCTTATCTGTTATTTTATGACAGTCGTCTTTTATCATCATTCTTAAAAACTCTACTCTAGCAATCCAAGTCGTGTTTATCCAATAGCAACAAAAAAGCAAGAATATTTCTTCAAGTTTTATTTTCATTAACTCAGTTTTAATTATAAAATTTGCATATTTCTTCGTAATAATACAACTAATAACCAGCGAGAGCTTAGAAATCCGACACACGAATTCCAATGATTTTCGAATAACTAGAAGAACGTAAATAATGTTAAAAATAATCTCATTATTCTAATGATGAAAAAAAATTTCTTGGTTAGGAAATTTTTTTTTAAATTCAAGCGTTGCATTTTTATTAACTTTTCGCACACATCCTTCATATTGATGATGAACTGCTATATTAATATGAATAAAGTAGGAGTATTTTTATAAGTTTATTTAAACTTTATGCAAATTTCACTGTAACTTGAACTCTTAAAATTTTTTTAACTTAAAGTTTAGTAGTTTGTTTAGTAAAATACAAACAGCTGGGAGGAAAATAAGATCTAGAAAGATTTAGATTTATAAGTCTTGATTTTGTTTTCCTTGCAGAATAGAATCCTATTTTCTTTCTTGTTTATTTTGAAAATAATTCTTCTTTTAAACTAAGTCCAGATATTTTTTTTCTAAACTATTATGATTGTAGAAATGAATCACATATTCAAAACACCAACAAAAATATTCCTAGCGTGTGTGGAAGAATATCCAGAATAAGATTATTTTTCGTATTCTGAGGGGGAAAAAATATTTTTCCCTTATCAAAAAAAAATGACGAAAATTTGTTAACGTCATCATTTTTTTTTACTTTATGGCAAAAGCGGAATAATCTTTTTTTATTAATTAAATCATAAAAAAAGTATGCTATGTGGAGAATGTAAGTTCTGAAACTAGTTATTACCTTCTTGTACAGTTAAAATAACTTCTGTCGCAAGAAAAGTCCTGAAAATGCTCTTAAAAACGCTTCATTTCCGTTTTCAAACCTACATTTATCTTGTATGAGATTCATATGACGGAAAGAGATTTTATGTTATTATAATATCATTTTTATGTAATCATATAACTGTAGTTATCTGTATCATCTAAGCGAACTCATAGTGATGTTTTTTAATTTCTTTTTCTTTACGTCGATACATTTACAGTTTACTTTGCAAAAGGCAAGACTTTAATCTAGATATCCTATATTGTCTCTGTAAATCAAATAATATTAGATGTTTGGTAAAAAGTTAAGATATGAGGATAGCGAGATATTTTATGTTTCATTCGATGTTAGATGTTCACCTGCTACTTCTACAATTTTTTTGAAAACGAATTCATATTCTTTTTCTGAAGTATTTCATTCACCTTTTACTGTCTGTAAGTTATGGAATTACAAACTTTTCTTAGTTCTTCTAAGGTTTGGAATAAGAATATTCTTAGATCTAACTGATATATAAAAACTTAATTTTCAAGGCATAAACTTCCTTATTTATTTGGATTCCAAGTATTGGTAAAGAGTAGAACTGATGTGTTGCAATTTAACACAATTCAACAATTTTCATTAAATTTCTCCAATTCAATCTCATGTAGCACAACTCCTGGACGATAAGTTCAGCAAATACTTTAAGGATAAAACATAAGGTCGTGATATAGCTGTAAAGAATTAAATGTTGTCGCTGGTCTTGAAAATCACAGTTCGAGTGGAAAACGATTTTTAAAAATGTGATATTTTCATCCGTCTTACATTGCAGGCCTGAAATTCTAAGTGTTCCAGGTTTAATTAGGTATCTTTAGACAATCGGAATGAAAATAAATTCAAACGTAATCGAAAATGCATTTGCACTTTTTCATGATTATTTTTAATTTTCCTCTTTTTTAGAGGTCAGCTAAAATTAAAGAATGCAGCTGAATAATATAATTACTTTTTTACTTTGATTAGTCATTGCGAGTACTGAGTATTAAGAACCATTTCCGATGTAAAGGATAAAATATATCACCATAATTAATTTCCTTTCTCTTGAAAACCTTTGACAAACTATGGAAATAACTTGTTTCCTTCCGCTAGATGATAAATAAATTAAAGGAATATTTGAAGTTATTTGTGGTCTTACAACATTTTTTTGTTTGTTTTACTCTAAACTATTTTGAGCAATCAGCCTGTTCGCTGAGTATATTGATAATGATATTTCTAAAAGTCGTAAAATAAATTGAAATTATTTAGGGAAATAATTTTAAATTTAAATTATTGAATGCAAAAACTACTGTGTTTGGCACACAAAAGGAAATAAAAAATTCAGAATGGTGAAGATAAGAAAAGCCAAGTAGAATGTAAAATAACCAAGTAGATTTGAAAATGGTTTTAAATGTGCCAATAAAATTCAAAAGAAACGCTAAATAATATTCTGCTAAAACGGATAATGAGTATTAGTTAAAAAAATATTCGAGTCGTTTTTTTTTTTCTTTTTAAATTTGTTTCTAAGCTCCCATGGTCCATAAAAAAGCAAGTGAAGATAGCAAAACGAATATATTACGAAAGATTATGTGCAAAATGGTTAGTTTTCGGTATAATTGTCGTGAAGATTCAGATATTTGTCATATCAATGGACCCCTCTTAGAAGAATGTTTGTGCCAATGATATGGAATGAGCCTAAACGTACCTTTGAAGGCCCTCATTGGTCATCATGGAAAGAATATGGTTCAAAAATGTGTAAACATTCACCTTCCAAAAGTCTCAATTTTGACGTGCTGGCGGCCAGCTCGTTGCTTGAAATTCCAGCATCCTCTGTTTCTTTTAAGCGGCTTGATCAACTTGTTTCACAAGATAGTTTGTTGCGATAGTTTTGTGCCCTTGTCCCCCTTCATGGAGAAGGCAGTTTAGAGACGAATGATTTTAACCTCTCCCCTCAATTGAAGAGCCGGATAAGATGCCAAAATAATAATTCCAGACTAATGAAGGTTTTCAAAGGAATATTAAGGCCCATATCATATCATGGGCAGCAATGTTTATCGAAGTGGGAATCGAAATATGGCCTCCGACATAACAAATGCCTGAATCTTCACGGCGATTATGTAGAAAAGTAACCATGATTTACATAACTTTTGATAACAAATTCATTTTTTCTCTATTTTTGCCTTTTTAATGACCCGGAGGTTCTTGGGAGAGGGGGCGGGGATTGGCTTTCGTATATCTGAAAAGGAATCCGCGAAAGTAGCTGAATTTTCTCTTTTGATGAATATCCATTAAAATTTAATTTGCGAACTGGAAAATTTTATCACCACTCCGAATTTAGAAAATTAATGAGAAAACGAAGCTCCAATAATAATTAATGAAAAAGATAACTAAATTGAATTCGTTATTCATCAATTTTCGTTAAAATATTGGAATTCAAGATGATTATCCAATTATTTCTGCTAGATATTATTGAATCTTAAAAAGAAGGATACACGAAAATTTCCAAGACTCTTGGAATCGCAACTCATAGTTAAACAAGCTCGTATATAATGTGAAAAAATATTCTTTATATAATATGAGTATAAATTAGATGGAAATTTTAAACCGAGATAATGTTTTATCAGAAACCTTTTAAAAACTGATAGTTTTTAATCTGTAAAACTTTCATATTTTCAAGAGAAGGAGAGATAGCTTTATTTAATTCTTTAATAATATCTATTTCGCTCTTGTTTCTGTATATATTTTGTTTTTGGTTTCATTTTCATTGAAAAATATTTACAAAATATGAAAATTTCCTAATAAATTTAAACATTAATTTAAAAAAAGGCCTTCATTGAAACTGATTTTCTTTAATAATAATCGATATTATTAAAGATAATTTTCTGCTCCTAAAATAGCTGCAAAAAATGTCTTTGTGTGATGATTCTTTATGTTATAAGTGAGAAATTTTGTAAAAAACCGAATTAGATTATTAGATTAAAATTTAATTAATTGGAAAAAAACAGCTTTAAATAGCACAGCTTCATCTTCCAAAGAATTCCTGATCCTAACTCTGTGCCTCTCGAATCAGAGTTATAGAGCGCCAATATGTAAAATTTTTGTTTCATTATTATTAGAAATTGAATTGTGCATTTACTTTCAAGTTTGATATAAAAGCCATTTAAAGATCCCAATAGGTTAAAACAATTTTTAATTGAAAAACATTTAAATTGTTCTTTTTTGTTCCTTTATTTTAATCTCAACACATTTTGGGGTATTGTAGCATGTATTCTTGCATTTGATTAAAATTCTGCTTGATTTTAAATGTTCTAATTCTTTAAAGTGTTTTAATATATACTTGTATAGGTTCAGTTTTCATGAATGAATTCATATTTACTTATATAACTTGAATTGGCTTTAAAAAAAATCAACGATTTTTCGTAATTTAGGGGTGATTGTTGCTATTTACTTTTCACGAATGGAATTTAAGGGCAATGATATGAAATATAACCCTAAGCAATTATGATTGAACTGCACTTATCTTTAATATAAAATTTATCTAATTGAACGAAACTTTTTAATTTTTTAATCATCCCCCCCCCAAATTTAATTAACCTTCCTATTTTGTGTAGTTTGCATCGTTAACCAATTGCTATTTTAAATGCTTTGCAACGATTGTTGGATACAAGAGTTTAAAGTTAAAGTTAAATTTCACTGCTCTAAATTCACAAAGAAGGATGATGTCGTGACTGAATTTTTTGCAACGGCACATGTGCATTCTTCAGGGTGTTTATACAAAAACTTGATTGATATGTAATCCTCTTGCGAGTTTACCGTTCAAGCCAAAGCCAAAAGGAAAGGAATAAAAATTTGAATGGTGGTATTATACAATATGCGTTCAAATAATGTGATCCATCTCTCAAAGTTGCGGTTAGAGTGACAAAATTTCGAAATTTTAAAACAAAACCACCAATTTTTTTAATAAAAATGTAATCCTAAAAAAAATTAAAATTAAAATTTAAAAAAAAACTTAATTTTTTAAAGTTTTTGAGTTTATATAATTTTTTTTAGTTTTTTTAAAGGTTTTTTTAATATCACATTATATTTTTAGATAGGTGTTGCTAAGTGAGCAATCATAAATTAACCCTAGCTTCAGTTTTAGCATCATTTAACAAATTGTTTTTTTAAATTGAAAACCAGAAAAAGTTAGATTTGGGCTGCTTTCGGAGGGAAATCCCATATTTATTTTTGTAAATTTCATCTACTTTAGCTGTAGGATCATTACCCTAATCGCTTGATTTAACTATAATTGAGAGAGTTAAAATAAACCATTTAACTGTTTTTGACGAGTTCACTCATCATGGAAAAAGTAGCATTTTGCATTATGACGAGTTTATTCGTCCGGAGTAAGAGGTAGAGACAATTTGCAGTTTGATTAAAAATTTTAGCAAAAACTCAAATATATTCGTAAATTTCAAGATGTTTAAAATACTTTGAGGCCAAGTCGAAATCAAAGGAACAAATAAAAGACTATTTATAATTATTATAAAGAAAACCCGCATATAATATGAATTGTTTTTCTTAAATATATCGCTGTTTTGTATTTATCATCCAATTTTTTTATGTTTCTTTTCGTTCATATGCAAAAAATGTACATTAGTTTAAGTAAATAAATAAATTTAATTATAGAAATAAAAAATAAAAGTCATTTCATTACAATATATTTCATGTTACACATACTCTGCGTTTGACGAGTATACTCGTCATCGCTGAATTTTTGCGATACAATTTAGATACGCATTTTCTAGAGAGGTCGAAACGGTTAAGTGGTTAAAGTAAGCCATGTAAGAATAAGTTCTACGTTCTAAGTATTTCATCTACAAAGTGGTATATTTTTTTTTAAGGGGATACAATCTTATGGGGCATAGATTTTTCCTTTCGCTCCGTCATGTGTTGGCAGTTTTAATTGACAATTACATGACAACCTATGATATATTTCTGTAACTACTCTAGTTATTCAAAAGAGTTCATTGTATTTTCGGCAATCTTAAACAGGTTTCGACTAAACGCAAGAATAAATGAGAAATTTCTAGAAATATAAACATAAATAGTTTTCATTGAAAAAAAAGATTGAAAAAAAACTTTTTTATATATAATTTTAGAAATTCTCACATTCTACTTTCTATCCTGTGTCGTGTTTATCGTAATTTTATATAAAAAAACACAGCAACCCCTCCTCTTTTTTAAAATTCATTATAAAACCGTTTTGAAATTCGATTTTCAGGAGACATGATATGTGAGATTACGCTATTTTACAAGTTTTCGCGTTTCTTTCTCAGAGAAAAGACTCATTTGCACACAATAGACCATTTTCAAGGATTGTGACCTAATTTTCTTTGCAATGCTTAAACTCGTTTAAGAAGATTGTATATAGATTTGAAAAAGAAAAAGGTATTTGGACAAAGGAATGACAGTTCCTGTCTTACCCATCATGAAAATGAGTTCATGTCTCTCATTTTTATGGCTCAGAATATTGCTCTTACCTTTAATTATTGTCTATTTTGAAATAATACTTTCGCTTTAAGGATGATATATTAATCAGTGAAAAAAAACATATTTGAAATTTTGCAAAAAAAGTAAATGAAAGTAGTTTGGAACATGGGCTATCATTGGAAAAGTAAACAAGTTTGTGTAGAAACTCAATATTCTTTTAATTTTTTCAAAGTATGCAAGAAAACTTATCTACACTACTTAAAAAATAAGTCAAATTTGCCTTTTTAAAAAAAATTTCAAATAACTAGTACGCCTAAATGAGCGTATCAATCAACTGACAGATACTCTAAATCTCAGATGCTTTCTTCAGTATAGTCTGTGCCGAATTATCACAAAGCAAATTAGGCAGCTTTTGAGATATATTGTTATTTTTAGAATAATATAATTTTCATTTGATTTGAAAGCGTCGTGGATCCGATCTTATTCTAATTAAAATCATGTTTCGTTTAAATTTTAAGCCACAATTCTTATTAATTTTTTTTAATGTTTTCTAACTCGTTTGCAGACCAGTGTGACACAATTTTTTTTGGATTTGAATAATTGGCTCACAAATCAATATCCCTTGTATTAAAGTATTTAGATTTTGTTGAAAATCTTTTATATATGCCATTATACTTAAATTCTCTTAATTTTAAATTTTTATGCCTTGAAATACTGAAACAAACATTTTTGAAAATCACTTGCAATTAATATTTTGCTATTTTAGTTTGGAATAATATTTGCTGCATAAAAACTTCTTTAAATAGATAGCTAATTTTTAAAAATGTGATTTTGAAAGTTTGAAAGGGAAAATGAAGGCTCCGAAACTAACATTATTTAAGAGCACCTGCAATTCTTAATCCGGTCTTGAATCTATCCTACTCATTTCCAAATATATTAACTTTTCTATTGACCAGAATTGCAATTAATGCTGCAAAAATATAATTTAATAGTTGTATTTCCTTTTTAAATTATGTTTTCTATTTTTTTAAAGTATAAAAGTAAAAGAATGATTAAGAAGTATACGATCAATGATTCTAGTGTAATTAATCGAATGCACAGAATTTAACTCTTTTCGAATATGAAAAATAGTAAATGACCTACAATATGTATTCAAAAATATTAAATGCATGTTATTAAAGTAGAAAAAACACAATTTAATTCATATTTTAAACAATGATATTAATTCTGACGAAAGCATAATAATTTTAAGGAATATAAATGTCTTATAAAATTAGAAGAAAGGCAGTTAGTTCTTTTATTCTGCAAATGGGAAACAAAGGCGTGAAAGTATAATGCATGTATAAACAGCCTTTTTTTATGTATTTTCTCATACGTATGAAACAAAAACTTTTCCAACTGTGTTAGCTGTATTTTATAGCGCACAACTATATTTACGTTATACTTATTTATCGTAGCACTATATCGTTGTCTTTTTTCATTTTCCTAATTCCTTTATTGGTCTTATTTCCTTTGTAAAATTGCGTTACATAATCCTATTGAATTATACTTCAAATACTTTCGATTGATAAGTTTCCGGTGAATGAATCTCGGCCTCCTCATTGGAAGATCGCGAGTTCAAGTCGTGAGATTTTAACCGAAGATTGTTATGTATGACATCTTGAGTCTCGTCGTGGTTAAGATGTCTACTTATTTTGAGTCATCAAAAATTTTAAAGTCTTTTTTAAAAGTCTTAAATTATGGTCCAAAGTAACAAGTTCTATCCTTTTTTTTTTGTAAATATAGAGTAGAATATTAATTGATTGACAAGTTGAATCAAATAAATCCGTGTATAGTGGAATTGAGCTGATTATTTATAGAATATGTGAGATATAATTTTCTATAAAATCAGTGAAACATGAATTAATCGATAGAGAAAAAACTTTTCTAATTAATAAATTTATTATAAGATTAGAAATTATGAACAAATATTTAAAAAAAAAACACTTTTATTTGTTTTAAGACTCCAGTTTAATAATCGCAAGAAATGAAGTTTGCTTTTCATTGAAATCTGAACTATACTTGGAGCTTCGCCATCTGACTTATGATATGCCATCTTATTTGATATAACCTTCTTTTACTACCAATGAAATAAAAATTTAAATTAACGGGCGATTTTGACTCAAGATCATCTGTAAATTCTACAAAAAAGTGCGAATAATTAAAGAATATTAATATTTCCCTTTGCATGTGATGCAGTTTAATTACTATATGAAAATTGGAGAAAAAACCAACTTCAGATAAAAAGTTTCTTAATCAATATTTTGTTGTGAAACTGATATAAAATAACAGTTTTATAGCAGAAAAATGTCAGTATTGTGCCAAGAAATGATATTTGTTTCTGGAATATTTGAATTTTGTTGAAAAATATAATAAAGAATATAATTGCCTACAAATGAAATTTACTATTACCCATTCACAAATGGATATCTGGGCATTTTATAATTTTTTAACACATTAAACGAACATAACTTTTTTTAATTAGAAATGAATGTATATTATTGTCTGTAGTACAAACGGATGTATTAAAATAAAAATTATACTTTTTTGATGAATAATTAATATTGCTAATGCGTCCCGGGTGTCGCAATTAATTCAATTTCTGTCAATTTTAGCTGCACTCTTTTTAATCTTTGAGTAATGTAGCTTGTTGACACAATGCTCGGATATTTTTAGCTATATAGTATGCACAATATCCTTTAGATGCTTCACCTAAATTTCTGTGTTATGATATCCAATTCAAAGTATCAGTTTTGTTCTTGCAAGACTATAACTGCAATCAAAAATTTTAAAAAATGCCAGTTATTTTACAAATTTATGACAAAAAAATGTAATATTCATAAACTGAATATTACACATCTTTGTATAATTCCTACATTTTTCTGTATATTTTGTTCCTTCTTTGTTTCTGAACTTTTAGTTATTTATTGAATCATTATAGAGCCTTATAGCGTAACAAATTTTATTTATTTCGTGGCTAATGAACCGCATACCGGAATTGAAAGATAATATTTTAATGTTAATGATTTCTTAGCGAATTTCTCTCATTCTGAAAAATTATTTCCACTTTACTTTATTAACAAAGTAGATTTTGGCCTTGTTGAAGAATATTAATTAGCTAATTGCCATAAATCCAATTTTGAGGGTATTTGAATCTTTCTAATCTTGTTAATATCATTTTTTTGCCTGATTCAATTTACTGTCTCCATTAATTCCTTTTTTATTTTATATTTATCTCATTGTGTTAGATTGTCGTTTGCTAATAACTTACAAATATAATATTAGTTTATAGATTTATATATAGCTGTACAGATTTTCTGAAAAGAATAAAAGGATACAACTTATTTTAGGATGCAAAATGCAAGCCTATCCATTTTAATGGAATTCGAATTACGCGAACAGTTTTTCTGTCTTCGTGCTCGTTTCATTTCGCATTAACACGGGTTTATCATATGCACGATAGAAATAGATGCACAAAAATTTTTTATAACTTGAAAATTTATTTGAATTTGTAAATGAAAATTTACTTGATTTGTTCTCACTACCATGTTGTAGTTTCAGAGACATTTTTATTTGCAAATACTATTACTATAGAAAATAAAAAGTTTCCAGATTGTTTTCCAACACATTTCGTTTGGCTTAATATTAGTTTTAGAAGTTATATGCTTCTTGAGAGATGTAAGGAAAAACGTTACCAAATTGCATGTAAATTTAACTAAATTAACTGTCTTAAATAATCTGAACTGCGTAAAAATCACAAAAACCTATGTGATTCATAAAATGCTGATCCGGCAGATGTAAATTTAACTAAATTAACTGTCTTAAATAATTTGAACTGCGTAAAAATCATGAAGAGCTGTGTGATTCATAAAATGCTGATCCAGCAGATGCATTTTTGCAGGAAACAAAGAAATAAATTTATTTGCTGTCAAATCAAGAATTACTAAGTTGATAATTACAGACAGGTGCGAGATTCTGCTCAACTTTCACAAGTAGAAAAGACAGACTTCTAGAGTGTTGGCATATCTTCTAATTGCTATCATCTGTATGCCATCATGGCGAAGAGCTAAAACATATTGGATATAAGAGATGCATTTGTGAATGAAATAGCAGTGTTTGTTAATAATTAAGAATAACAAATTCATTTCAGATGGTTTTAATAAGTATAAGTTGTCTGCATTGTTGTTTCATGTAGAAATAATTTAATGCATTTGAGAAGATTAACTTTTTTATTAACTGAGCTCGAATTTTTAAATTTAGACATAATATATTACTGTCTTTTCCTGTCCAGCGAAAACGTATGAGGTCCTGAAATTTTAGTGCCCTCACCTTCCCCAAATTGAGGAAGTACTAACAATACACCCTATTATAATTGTTCATTGGAATGAATATTATGTATTTTTCCAATTATTTTCATAAATATTTCACTTATCAAAGTATTATTTTGGGTAGAAATTTCTAACTTTGGAGGGATTTATTTGTATTGGTAGTATCCAGATTAAAGTGTTTAATCTAAGTTCTTTTTAATTTTTTTTAAATGTGCATAGTTATAATTTTATATTTTCCTTTAGAGAATTTGATTTAGCTTTCCCAAATCCTTTCCTTTTTAGTGTTAATAATCTTATTGGCATTTTTTTCATTACTTTTCGGTCAGGCACCGGTAAAATATTTTTCACCTGAATCTCAAAGTGACAGTTTTGTTTTACGCATTTCCAAGTAAATATTAGTGCACAATATATTTCTGTCGCTTTTTTTTTTTTTGTATACAAGGGTTATTCAAGGTTATCTGTTTCCTATCCTATCATTGGATCATTTTTTGTTGTAGTTGTAGACCATCTTTATTGATTTGCTTTCATTTTAAATTAAGGCTAAACACAAATAAACGAGTTATAACATCAATTTACTATAGAAGAATAATCGAATCGGTTATTTTGAAAAGGAGTTATCAGAATTTTTCACAAATTCACTTTTATAGTGGTTTCACAGCTCTTTAGGAACTCATGAATACTATATGGAAACAAGCCGTATTTCATCCGTTAAAGCATTTCTATATGGACACCATTCAAATATTCTTATAGAAAACTGGTCATTTCCTTTTTTTCTCCCCTATGCATGCATTGACTACCTAAATTAAATTAATCCTCTACAAATACAAAAAAACTCAAAGCAAAAAATTTCACACAGCAGATTTTAAAACATTTAGCAGATTTTAAAACATGGTGACCAGCCTTCTTTAGAAAGGAAGTTTTCGTCATTTGACGTTACGGAAATGTTTCTCGAAAATATGGAAATTGTTATTTTGCAGTTAACGGCTACTATGATTCCATTTCATCAGTAGTTGTAATGGCCAAATCCTATGTCTACATCATCTTAGAGGAGCATTTTCTATGACTGAAAAATCTAGAACAAGATGGCTCCCATTGTCCATTTCAAATTCAGAAATTACCTCTGCTTCCCGAGGAAAACTTCTTATCAATATTTAAAAAAATGTAGAACTCTAGGAAGTGCTACCAGTACATACCAGCCAATTACAAACACTTTTTTAATGAAATAATATAGAAATGACCCTTAACTATAAGATGAAGTACTTGATAACTATGGCATTCTCTCTCATTCATCTTTTACTGGATATGTAAATCCAGAAACCTAACTGGATATGTAAATCCAGTTAGGTTTTGCAGTAATATTTGTTTTTTTTTTTTAATCTTGAGTTTCATAGAATTAAGTAAGAATTTCATAGAACTTAGTAAGTTAAAGTGGACTTAATTTTAAACAAACCCATGTTCATTTTGAAAATGAGTATTTTCCGCATATGGAATTTTTTTTGGAGGTGGGGGGTGGGGTGGGGAGGGGCATAATGTAAAACCATAAATAATTATATAGGCATTTTTGTATCATGCGTAATTCCCTTTAAGGATAAAAGATTATTAATTTGCGTTCTTTGAAAACAGAGTGGAAATAATACTTTTGTACTTCTGTAAAATTTGTAAAACTGGAGCTCGTCTCTTTTTTAAAATAGCCGATTCAATTTATTTTCGATATTGTATCACAATATTTTCAACAGATAAAGTAAAATAAAAGTAAAGGATTTATGCATGAATTCTGGATCTTAAAAACAACTGCGATTATACATTTCTTGTTTTAGTTATAATATAAATCTCTTTCAGACTGCTTCAGTTTCCTTTGATTTCTAATGTTAATGCTTGGTTGAAAAGCAGGGGGAAATGAAGAACAAATAAACTTGCATTGAAAAATTAATATTGTCCATTATTATTAATAGCATTTTTCACCTTTTCAATAGCGCGAATCTTTCTTATAATTTTAACAAAGAATTCGTTGACAAGTCTATTTGTGAAATAAATTCCCATTACGTCATTCCTTTTAGCGATAACGTGCCTGACGACAATAAATTCAATGCGGAAAAATGATAACAGTAACAGGTGTTTTACCTGACTTTGAAAAGCTTATTCTAATACTGCAAAGAGTTATTTAGAAATTTTCGTCTCTTTTTTTTCTTCTTGATATGATTATTAATAAATTTAGGATATTAAATTTTGCCATAAATTTAGATTTCCCTTCCCAACCATAATTTTTATTAGCATTATTCATTTTCTTGAAATTGTGCAAGTTCTTCTAAAACGATGTATTAATTCAACTTTATGTTTTGGTATAATTCAGTGACGGAATATGCTAATATTTTTCCTTCACTTCTATCTCTCACCTGCTATTGCGCTTTGTTCCCTGATAAATTGAGATTCTCTTGTTTGTTATGGAAATTGCATGAATTGTTAGTTTTCAAAATTTAAGGGAAACTGCTTAATAATTGTCAATGGAAATGTAATACTTTAAAGCATTTTTGATGAAGGGATTTCTAAATATATAATAGTAGAAGGATGTTGAATACTAAAAAATATCTAATAAATCTTCTATATCTTCTAATATTCTAATAAATCTTGATATCTTTTCTTTGTTATTTTTTAAACAAAATATTCAAATGAATGATAAAGTCGAATCCGTTATATGATTACAGTTTAATAAAGTCTTTAATGTTAGACTTCATCATTAAATACAAAATTCCTGATCTCGCTTGATTTAAGCAGAATGAAATGCTACTCATATTTCAAATGAAATGTCTTTAACATTTGCTATGCTAGATGTATCTTTTGTTATTTGTGCAATCGAGATAATCTTTTGGGTAGATTTATTTTTAATAAAGAATGGAGATGATAGATTAAAATTATTTGAATTATCGACTCATCAAAATGAAAAGTTTTTGTATTGAACGTTTTTCGATAGCTACCGCTGCTTAAAAGTTATAGATTGAAAAATGATTTCCAGTCTCTAACTTTTATTGCTTTTTATCTATTCTTGTGACGCATTGTTCATCTCTTCGGCTGAAAGCTCTCATCAGTTGCGTTCGTTCTTTTTCATTCTCATAGCTCGAACCCAAATGAATTTTTTTTCTGGTGGGAGGGGGGGATAGGTTAAATTTTCTTTTACTTGTAACTCCTCACAAAAGATCCACCTTCTTTCGATTTGCCGACAAAATCTTTTGTATTAAGTATTCTATTTTTGACTATTTTTTTTATTATTTGAACTACTATTTATTGTTCTTTATCATTTTGATATGTTGAATTGTAAATGCTTAAATGTCTTCTTTGATCGTGAATGAGTTTTTTTTAAATAAATAATTAGCGAATTAAAAAAGCCACGCCAAATTAGTAATATAATAACGTTAAACTATTTCCGTCATAGAATTATGTTTCATATCTTCTAAACATATGAATGACCCGGGCATAGGACCCTTCGACTTTTAGAAGTCGCCGTATAATTAATTCCTGATTTTCTTATAGCGTATAAGTATTGTGGGGGACTATCAATACTTATACTGATGACAGGGCGTACCTCCTTATATGACTGCATGCATGAGTCGCTCTTTATGGAGCCTATTTGTGTCTCATTCCCCAAATCATATTCTTTATCATCCAGTCAGTCAGCATATTTTACAAAATAAACCCTACATTCTATACCCCCATTCATACGGAGGTTTAATTTTGATATGTTGATTTAACACTTAGCACTCGGAAAAGTAATTCGATACAAAACTATTCAGTTAACATAAGGATTTGTTTATTTCTATGAGAAAAAAATTTATTATAGTTTTAAATTGAATTTTACTGAAAAATTAATCTACCTCTTCTTACTATTCTTTAGGTACTTTTTAAAAATCAAAATTTAAAAAAAAATAATTAAACGTCAAAATGAGGCACCTTCTTGAGTGGTGAGTGAGAGGCACTATCCGAGTGCAAAGAGTTAATTATTTTATCGTGATAGAATTCTGTTTCAATAATTTTTTTAATTTTCATTTTATGTGAGTCGATCAATAAAAAATACTTTTCATTTCTCTTTGAAGGCAAACCCACAAAATAAAGTTTCTATTAAAAATTAAATTTGTTTCCATGAGTGATTTTTTTTTCAAAATGGTACACTTGATATCAGTTGTATGTTTAAAAGAATAAATGAAGCTGTGATCTTCATACCTCCCAGACTACACTACTTTAGACCAAATATCCGCCATCTTTGATTAATTTTTTGTTGAAACTTTGTCTTTTAAAGTTTTTGACTATCTATATATCCTTGAACCGCATAACAAAATTGAAGAATTTTTTATCGTCATATTTAAAGATGAAGCTTTACTATTTATATCCTATATAATTCTGATGCGTTTGTTTTTTAAAAAGTAGAAAAATTGTCGAACTACCTGTTTCCTTCTCATCGATATAATGATTTGACGAAATTTCCCTACGTTTCCCCCGGTTTTCATATTTAATTCATATCATATTTAATTTTGAAGCGAAATTCAGTCATTATATTCTGTAAATCCATCAGAAAATGTATCGTTTTATTATCGATCATTATTAGTTTTTAATAGGTCTAATTTTAATACTTTAAACGCCACTTATATCCAAATATATGCATATTATGTTGGCAAAGCACCATCATATACAAATATATATCAAATAGAATATGTATGTATATGGTGATTCTTAAAGAGATAAAGTATCGTTGTTTATTTTACTACTATTATTATTAAAAAATAATGCATTGTTTCTCGAACGTAACGAAGTTAATATTTAACATTTTATAACTGCAGCTTATAATCACTTTTTCCCTCACTTTAAATTGAATATTTTGAGTATTCATTGTACATTCTTTTCCTCCTGAAAGCATTTCAACGTTTACTCTTTGCGAGTGACTATGCATGTGGAAGAGACTGAAAATGCCTGTTCTCTTTGTTTATTAAAGAAGATACTTTTATAGCTTGAACTCTCCGTGAAAAGAATTTTAAATTAATAACGTAATATGTATTTTAATTCTGAACCAGCAGTTTGCTTTATCTATCTCTCACGTGCATCTGGCTACAGACTTTTAGGATTCTATCTATGACTTAGCTTTCACACCGTTATGCGTGCTTGAAAATATAATTTTCTTGTGTCTTCTCGCTCTCTTCTTTGTTTATGATTCCTTGCTTTAGAGAAGATACAATAACCTGAAATGTGATGCATATTTCGTTGTTTATGAAAATCCATTGCTTCTCATTTGGCTATCTGCTTGTGTGATATAGATTCCTGTTGGTGAAATGTTAATTAACAGCAAAACGACTATAAAAAATTGACCTAAGGTACTACTTACTTAATGAAGTGCCATTTTATTGATCAGAAAATTCATCACATTTTAAGGAAAAATGGCGATTTTTATTTTGGTAAAATGAAAACCGGCTGCCCATACGCCAGACGCCTTCTAATAGGTGCCTATAACCAACTTAATGTTCACAATTGTCAGTGGCTTAAAGAATATCAAATTGCAATTTTATCTTAAAATTACTAATTAAACGAATTATTTTTGTTTAGATATTTAAATATTGCTTAAAAAATTCAATAATATGGTTACTATATTAATAGATCCTGATTTAATGCATGTATCAAATTACATTTATTTTGATGTTATTTTATTGTCTTTCAAAAGAGAACGATTTTTGCTACTGCAAATCCCTGAGACAAATTTTCCGGGACCGTTTTAACTTTGAGCTGTTAGTTTCGCTAAAAATAGAAAACGCATATTTAATCGATATTTTCAATCTCTTTGCATGTTTTTATCTGGAGACAGTTTATGGACTGTCTTCTTCCGAATTATTTGTGATAGGATATGGAAATGGAAAGAGGGAAAATTATCTCTAGAATAAATGTGTGTGTGTTTTTTTTGTATGAGTTTGTTTTATAAAGAAAAGAATTATATGTCTGTTTTATAGACAGAATTTCTGTACAAAACAATTTATGCGTGTACAAACATAAGCAAAATAGGAATTTTCTTTTTTCTAAGTGTCGGATTTTTCTTATTTTTGCTTTTAATGATAATATTTGAATTCTTTGCTTTACTTCTGTGTGAAACTAAATTCAATTAATTGCTTGTTTATTGTTTGAAATGAATGTTCCTATTAGTTCCATTTTTTAAAGAAATTTGATGAATTGCTCATAAAGGATAACATGGAAGTTATAGTGTGAATATATTTTTTTAAGTTGTTAAAAATTTTATAGTGCTCTGATTAAAAATCTCAAAATATAGATATCTGATCTTAAAATATAGATATTTCGAATTTTATGCAGAAAAGGTCTGATTAAAAATTCTGTCTTCTTATATTTATTTTATCAATGGAAGCTTCTTTCCACGTATTTTCTGCATAGGCTGGCAGTTCGTGAAACAGGTCTATGCCTTCTGGTCTTATTTGCAAGATGGGCTCTATATATCTGTAATAAGCTGTGCAATCTCAAAATCTAGGTTACTGACTTAAAAATTATGCATATTTGAATGAGGAACTTAATGCGTATTATTATTCCCAAGGAATGGATGTGTTATATATTTTTTTAGTTGAATCAATTTGGGAAATTCTCTAGGCAATTTATATATAGATTTTTTTTTATATCGTGTTCTTGTTAATATTTTTGAAACGGCGAATTGATGAAAGATTGACATTATAACAAAAATAGAATAAAATCTTTAAAAGAGTATTAAACTAGTTTGCTACCATTTACGAATAGCTCAAGAAGCGATTTTTTTTTTCCTGATTTTTCGTAATTTAATCGGAAATTTCGTGAAAAAAGTATGTAAAATTCAAAGCCGCATTCTGATTCTTAGATATTTACTTGATAACTGAATTTCATGGAATTATTGGAATCTATATGGCTCATTTTTGGAACTTTTTTGTGAATACATACATCATACTTAGGGATTGCAATATCGGACCAAAAGTTCAATACCGGTATTCGGTATTTTTTAGATCTTAATACCGCGATGCCTATTTTAATACCGGTAGTAGAAATTTTAGAAAAAAAAAAGAAAAGAAAGGTGTTTCCTTGTTTTATTTGCCAGTTTTATTAGAGCACGACCCCCGATAGACAAGGCCTGAATACTTACGTCACAGAAAGTAATGACGTCGTCCCGAGAGGTTACTCGAGTGGGTGCGAATTGGGGGACCGAGGGAGGAATTTCACCCTCTTCAAGTTTACTGATAAGAAACGAACTCTTTTCCTCCCACGCCATGTTTTAGCCAGTGGCCCTCCTGTGCTTGAGTAGACAGGAAGCGCCATTTCTTATTTGCAAGAAAAATCATTTGGATTACTAAAAATAAGGAATAGGAATGCCTTTGATCTGTTGTGTTCCAAACTGTAATGGAAATTACAGAAATGGCCCAAGAGTAAGTGTTTTTGCCTTTCATAAAAATGAAGAGCTTAAAAAGAAATGGTTAAGTGCCATACATCGTGAAGGATTTTATCCGACGCAGCATAGTAGGGTAAGCTTATTTAATTATTTTAAACTAATGCTTAATGTTTCTAAATAAAAAATAATTTATTCTCACATTAGAAATTTAACAGCTCAGTAATATTCATTATTCGTGATTTTAATCAAGTGCATTATGAAAAGAATTATTTCATAAAATGCTGTAATGTAGGCTGTATTATTGTCAATAATAATTATAATATTTGCCGTAATTATGTTTACATGCTTTGTTTACTATTATATCTATAATTACGTTTATATAGTTAAATTTTATTATATAACATAACGATAAAAGCATAAGAGTAAACAATAATAATTATATTTGTTTTATGTTGTATATTTGTAACTGTATTTAAATTAAACATTAAAGGAAGTCAATATTTACGAATAATTTCCTTTACTGTAGGTCTGTGAATTACATTTTTAAAAAGATGATATTGAAAGAGAAACTAGTCTATTTGATTCGAAGTCAGAAAAATTATTAAGTGCCCCTCTTAAATATCCAAGACTAGTGATTGGAGCAATTCCATCTCAGATGCCAAATTGTGCCTCTTACATACATTTCATCTTCAACATTTCATAGGGAAAATCCAGAAATAAAAAAGATGAAATGGGAGCAACAATATATAGAGAAAGCTCTCCAGGAAAGCATAACAGAAAAAAAGAAATACGATGAGACAAGAGAATTTAAAAATTTGGAAGAACTAAAGCAGCGCATTTCTTTAGTAAATTTGAAAAATTTCTGGCATATTATTCATAAAGAAAACAAAATTTTATTCGTGAATATTGAATTAAGTTCTGGTCTTGAAATTGCATTGTCTGTTGTAATAAAAAATTTATTAGAGTTGTCAGCTTTTGTTGGAAAAACAAGCTTGTCAAATATTCCAAACATTTCTTCTTTACCTATAAAAATCAATAACATCAACACTTTAAATGAAATATTAGAGCATCTGCCAGAAATGAAGACAAATAATTCATTGCTGAATTCTGATATTGTTTCCCAGATTCATATGGATAGTTTAAATATAACCCAAGAAAATTTAACGAATGTTATAGCATTTATTAAAGAGCAATCTGCCTTGATTATTCAAAATGAGCACAGTAAAAGGTACTCCACTGAAATGATGATATTTTGCTCATTATTTTATTCAATGGCTCCGCATGCATATAAATTTGTCAGAAAGTCTGGCTATATTTTGTTACCTCATCCTGTAACTTTGAGAAATATATGCATTCCTATCAACACCTGCCCTCAGTCAGAGCAGAACGAATTGCATTTCTTAAGATACATTAAGCAGAAATTACAATTCATAGTATCTGCAGATAAAAATGTGATTCTTCAAATAGATGAGATGCACATCAAACCCTACTTTGATTACAAAGGGGAAATATATCAGGTTTCAGTTACAATTCAGAAAATGCCGCCACAAATGTTGTGACTTTCATGATAAATAGTATTTCATCGTCATATAAAGATGTTGTTCACATTCTTCCTGTAAATAAAATAGCAGCAGACGTTTTACATGCATTCATTAAAAAAATTATTATTGGATTAGAAAACATTGGTTTTAAAGTGATATGTGTAGTAACAGACAACAATTCAGTCAATCAAAAAGCAATGTCTCAGTTCGCTTCTGCTTCACGTTCATATTCAATTCTTTATCCTCATCCGGTAGATAACGAGCGACCTCTTTTTTTCATGATCGATACTATCCATTTATTGAAGAACATTCGCAATAACTGGATCAATCAAAAGAATGTTGATAAGTGTATGTTTTACCCTAATTTTAAAGAAACCACCTCAGAAAAAAATTCACAAGATTGTATTAGAAATTCTCTGGAAAGTAATGATAATGTTATTCACTCTAATGATGAAATAATTCAGGGTTCTTGTAGTAAATCTGACAATAAAGTAGATTTTAATACAGCATCCTTCAAAACATTAAAATTATTGCATGAAACTGAAAAGAATAACATCGTTAAATATGCATACAATTTATCATTAAAAGCATTGGAGCCCAATAATTTAGAAAAACAAAATGTCAAATTAGTACTTAAAATTTTCAATACATTTATACCTGAAAGTCTAATGAATTTGGGAAAGAAATATGAGTTTCCCCACTACAAAGAAACAGCAGAATATATAAGAATAATAAATAGGTGGTGGGATATTGTTAATGTAAAAACTCCATTCACAGGAATCCGTGAAAATAATGTATATAAAAAAAACTGACATCATCTGAAACCGACAAAAGATTCAAGTTTTTAGATATATCAAGTTTTTAGATGTAATTTTGAAGTTTTCTAATCAAAAATATTTCGCAACAGATATAATTTTTAATGATGTAGTGAATGAAGAACAAGTACATGATTATGGCAAAGGCATTTTAATGATGTAGTGAATGAAGAACAAGTACATGATTATGGCAAAGGCATTTTTAATGATGTAGTGAATGAAGATAATAGTATTAAATCTAGGGGAGATACACCTACTGGGAAACCTGCCCTGCACATAATGCAAAAAAGGTAATGCATACCAAGCACCATACCTCCAGGGTGATGTGGAAAGCGGCTGCATTTTAATTATTAATGAATTCTACAATATATGTGTGTTGAATTGCATGATATGGAAGTATATGAAATGATATTAACAAAGGAAAAGTGATTTCTCTTCACTCACTAGCGCGCGGAGACTTGAGGTTAAGGGAATGAAGTGTACCGTCTCGTTGTGACGTCACGGAAAGCCGCAGAGGCCTTGTCTATCGGGGGTCGTGGATGTGTGCTGTTCTTTCAGTGACTTCAATATGAAATTTATTGTTGCCATTAGCTATTAATAAATTAGAATCTCTCCGACATAATGCCTCAACAGACAGTTTTATTGGAAGTAGAGCTGATATAGTTCTGGATATAATTCGAATTCACTATCTGAAAAATTAATTTGCAGGTTTGTCGATTATTGCTTTTTGGATTGGATTTTTCAGTTTCAAAAATCTTTTCATCATTAGGAGTAAACTGTTCCAACGTGTTTTAGAATCTAATATTAACATATATTCTGTTTTATTTTCAGTTAGTATATATTTTTGCAATATGGTATTTTTTGTAGGAGAACGTTTAAATACCTTAATAATTTTTCGAACTTTATAAATTATAGGAAGCAATTCTTGATGGGTTAATATTTCATCCTCATTAGCAATATCTTTTTCAACAATTACATTGTCATTATCTTCATTGTCAATATCACTCTCACTCTCTTCAAAGACGGAATCCGAAGTTTCTATAACCATAGTATTTGGATTCTTCTGTTCTTTATTTTTTTTTTGGTATAATACATCTATTACCCCTAATTGAATTCCATGAGCATAGCACAATTGCTGATTTGCACCAATCAACTTAATCAACCTAAAGTATGATATGCAAATACAATGTGAATAACAAACTCACGGATTTAAAAAAAAATATCGAAATATTACGCACTTTCTTCACAACTACAACTCTTGTTTTCACATATACGAATATCAGATTACCAATCCTGCGCGTGTGCAGTATCGCTCGGAGCTGTAGTAGGATAGTTTTGACCCGCCTCCTTGGATGATTCACATATTTTATCACTTCTCTTGATTGTACGATGCAACTTTGTATTTACAGTCTAATTAATTTCGCCCGTTAGAGAGACATAAAAACAAAAAAGTATACTATTTTGCCATGTTGGCGATCCCTGAATAAATAGTGGAGACAATTTTAAAAAATTCTAGTAAATACCGAAAAAACGGTATTTAAATTTGTGAGTACCGGTATTACAAAACTGTACAAATGGCTCAAAATACCAGTATTCGGTATCCCGGTATACCGGTATTTCAATCCCTACTCATACTCATAACGTTCTTGTGCTCACTTTTGCCACTAGCCCCTACATTGATCTGGATTTAGATTCTTTAATTCTGGCCACCTGACACATCAATAATAGGTTAAAATGGTTTAATTTCGTAAATAGTTTTTTAATTGATGAAATATTTTCAAAACAGGAAAGTTTTCTTAATTATATAGGTACAGTAGAGTAATACAGTATGCACTATGGGGTATGATATACTTCATTTGATCGAATTTATTTGCAATAAACAGAGATTTATGATGTATGATTAATAGACCAAATGACTAAACATAAAGAATGTAGTAAAACAAAATCTTAAAACGAAACTTTTTATTTCAAAACGTTTCAAAAATCACTTAAACCCTATAAATCCTTATATCACTGAAGATATCGATAATCGAAAGAACTTATTCTATCTTTCGATGTTTTCTTTCTTTGCAGTGATTGAATACCTGAGGGAAATTTGTTTAAAGAGTTAAGTTTATGAATTATAAAATAGAGTCATTGCAAAAATCTAATCAATAGGAACGAAAATACATCAACTCTAAAGTACCTTCGGTATCGCAATATTATCACAGCTCATATTTCTTTTGCAATATGTATTGATGCAAGGTGATATCTTCAGTAAAGTAGTTTAATGTATTTGTTATAAATTTGAATTTTTGTTTTATCAAACGAATATTTTTTTCCCTCTTTAAATCTACTCTTCTTTTTGCTGCTTTTCTCAGACCTTCATTGCTTTTTCTCGCACAGGAAATTTTTTCTCATTTTCCGAATATCCTAACGAAGATTTCCCATCTCTGACCGTCGGTCATCTATTTTTGATAATGAAAAGAATTAATGAAATATTCACTAAAAATTCTTTTTCCCATGTATACAGCGCTGGTACCGTACAGTATAATATACTGTTTTCCTTAAATTAAAAAAAAAGATATCATAAGAGTAATTCGTTCAAAAGCAAATATATCTATGCGAAATTCGAAAATATTGCTAAATAAAGCTGCAATATTCAAAGTAGCGTCTTTGCAGAGGCAGTAAACAAATGACATGAAAATGCTTTTATGGGAATAAGGCTACATTTTGTTGTGAGAGTGAGATAAGAAGTCTGGAATAGCTGATTCCTTTTAATGACTTCGAAGCAGCATTTTTATAATTAAACGCACGAAGAACTAGTACCTCGATCCTAATCAAATTTAGATAATCGTAAAGATGTTATCAGTGTCTTCTATGCTCAGGAAACTTTGTAAATGTGATCTACATGGGAGAACGACCTGTTGCTTATGCGGCATTCATTTCGCATCATAGGAAGTAATAATCATGTCTAATGTATTGTAAGTCAATGGTAAACTGTTCTCTTCATGAGTGAGTTTAGGTTTAACTTGCAGAAAGGTTTTAAAGAGACTATGAAACTCATTATCAAATCAAGCATTAGCGAAAACGATTCGAACTGAGGGTGCGGTTCCTATATGTGGGATGGCACTTTGAATTTATGCTCATACCTCCATGTTTTTAACTGTTATCTTTTTACAGATGGTGTCATAAATACTTACTTTAGTCCTCAAACCGATGCAATGGATAATTTAATCCAGTGAAAATATAGTTCTGGACGGCATAAATTTTGTGTGGTCGAATATTATTTTCATTAAACAGTACTTCTATCCGTGAACCAGCTTTATCTTCAAACCTGAATCCTGTCGAGTATAATTGTATTCTATTAGGTGACATCTTGCTGCTCTCAGTACTCTTCTTTCTAGAATTTTGTTTTTATTAATACTTTCGAAAATGCTTTGAGATTATAAAGAGTTCCTTTTCCTTAGAGCAACTATGCAAAAATAGGAACTTTTTCTTATTACTGGTTCCAAATACCATGTAACCATCAGCGTTACTGCACCTATGGTACACAGGACGATTTTTCTAGATACTGATTTTGAAGATATTTTTTCTGTACCAGAATGAGATATATATGATTTATGAATTTTATATATGTTGTAATTCCCAATGCAAAACCATTATTGTCTGATAATTTGTTTTCATGTTGCTTTACTATGTGTTGCATGTTTTGTATCAGCCTCAACAGCGAATGCATGGCCTTTTTGAGTTATCACTATTTTTAGGATTTCTCTTAATCCTGTCCTTTTGATTTTCCTATATTTCCTAAATCTTTAGAAGCAAGTGTATTTATCCTAATTTACAAATGAATAAAGTCATGCGAGTGTTGAATTTATGTTTTTGAGAAAGATAATGTTTCGATATTTGCTATTTCTTTCTTTTCATTGTTGAGGATTAAAGCACAACAAATTGATTTTTGATTAAATTTCTTATGCTAAATCATGAAATGGAATCCCCAAGAAGTTGGGTATTTTTTCTTAGTTGAATTTAAAATATTTTTTTTAAGAAAAAAAATGTATGTATGCGTTATTACTATTGTTAAACCAGACGTAATTATTTTCCTTAAGTGTTTTTTTTTCTTAAAGAATAATTTTATTATTAGCTAAGAAAATGATTGCTATCCTCGTTATTTATATATGCATTAACTGCTATTTATGTACATTTCAATATATTTAACAAATTTTGTTATAATGTTGCCAGGATCCTTTTGCAGTATTTTAGACAGTCAATACTTCAATTGAAAAATGTGTGCCTTATTAATATTAATGAGAATTTGTGAACGCTTCGGCAATTTGATACTTGGTTTGGTATACAGATTTTGAGCCAATATTTGTAACACATTTGTTTGATGTAGATTTAGTTTCCTTTTAACCAATTTTCATCCATTATCTTGAATTTTACACACTTCCTTTAAAAAAAATCATCCAAAGATTAAATTTCTTTCGCTAAAGACAAACTACCAAAGTATGCATCTTTTTAAAATTCACTTCTCGTTTCTGTATCTCTCGCAGAAATACTTCAACATTTTATCTTATATGAAAATGATTTCTTTTCGCTGTTTTTGAAAGCATTTTATATTTTCCAAACAGAGATCTTAATATTTTTTCTAAATTTTTTTGCACTGTTTATCAGCTTTTTTTTAAGCTTTAAGCGTAGCTTTATTTTAAATCTTTCAAATGAAGATTTCCATTGTGAATATATTTTTAGCCTTCAATGCTTCATTCTCTTTCGTTCGAATGTAAAATATATAATGAATGCTTTTTCAAATTGCATTTTTAGTTTCTTTACAAAAGTTCTTTGTTTATTAAATGTTACTATGATACTCATTGCCTTAAAGAGGTCTTTTTTTATTTTTAAAATCCTGTATTTTTATTTAAAAAAAACATTTTTGAGAACATATTTATTCTAGGATATTGTTGTAATTTCAAATACAATAAGAATCAAAGTTCTAAGTTCGCATTTTATTTTTATCCCTCTATTACTTAATATTTAAAAAACATAATTTCAGCACAATATTGATGAAGAAATTTTCTATTAATATATTTGCTAAATAAGTTGTGAATTTTTTAGATGTCTTCAATACAATATTTACATTCCTTATTGAATTGATTTGTAATGTATTATTTTTTTTGTTTGCATGTATTAAAAACACCCTTTCATATTTCTCAGCATCTCTTATGTGTTAGCACAATGCTTTTTTCTGGTTTGGTTTTTGTTGCTTTTTGGTACGAAAGCCATTCTTGGCTAAATTGCGTCGTGCATATAATTATCACTTTCGTTTCGGAAAATTGCGTCTATTACGTTGAGACTATTTTATCCTTGGATAATTGGTATGCAGTGTTCTAGAAAAACTTTCTTAAAGACCCAAATGCAAATGTCCATACATAGGAATAGCAATCTGAAATATTTTTAACGCTTTCCAAATTTACAATAATTTAATAAATGAAAATAGATGTTTCTATATGTATTTTTATTTATTATTATTTTTTTATTAATTATTTAATTAATTTAATTATTTTTGTTTGAAAGGACTAGAAACAACGAATTTTGTAGAACAAGTCTAAGTTTATATTAAAAAATTTATAATGCAAGTTTATGAGTTATAATGGTGTATTAATTATCGACTTGTTAAAAAGGCAAGGTTATTCACGAGATGTTTCAATACTTTACAATCAAAGCAATTTCAGAAAGTGAAATGATTCATAAGTGAAGTTATACAAAGGGGTACAAATGTATACATATCAGAATTTTGCTGAGTTCTCTATAATTTGCTCCATGTTTTTCTTACTATACATTTGGGGATGTTGTTAAATATATATTAAAAAATCACACTACTCTTCTGTTACTATGTCTGCTTTTAAGAAATGCACTCTAAAATTTCTCTGTCCCAAAGTGTTGTTTAAAGTAGCAACTAGACTGTAAAATTGTGCTAAAGTTGCACAATTTTACAGTCGTTCTTCGTAGTCACAACGTTATAGTCGTTTTCACAATTCTACAGTATAGTTTAAACATTTCGGATCATTGTACTTGTAATTTGAATATCATCCTTATTGCGACTTAATTAAGCTATTTCTTTTATAGTATAATAACAGATGTTTAACTATTTCTGCCCCCTTTATATAGTAAGAATTTTGCTAGCATCCTTAAAATTTTCCCACCTTCCATTTCAGAATGTGATAAGCATAATTAATGATGAAAATCATTTTACTGTTAAATTATACAAGAGAAGTTTTAGCAAATTTCAATGAAGTATTTTTAATTTCTTAATAAATATTGGAAAATCTAGGACGTTGTAAATCTAATTGACGTTGTAAAAGAGTTCGCGACCCCCCCCCCTCTCTCCTGCAGTTGAAGAAATGCTAATTTAGTTTGTAGGTGAATTTGGACTACCTTCAATCTTATTTCTGACAAAATAGTGCAATAATTATTACTGCTTTAACAGACAGCAGAAAATGTTCACAATTATTATACAACAAATCTTGCTTTTAGAATATACGTATCTATCTTAGGTTCGAAGTCTAAAGGAGGACTACTTTTCCAAAATTAAATTACTTTAAAAGTAAGCTGAAATCTAATTGTCATGACCGAAATTTTCATACTCATATGCGCTTTACACAGGAATTGAAATGCTGAAATATTTGCCATCTGGAGAAATTTTGAAGATTTTGAACGCAAACGAATGTAGAAAAATCTGTAAAAAAAATTGAACAAAAATTCGTACGTATAATTTTAATTCCCATAACAGTTCTTTTCTCCAATTTTTAATTTTGCAAGCCCTAGACTTTGGCTTTTAAGTGCCTAATAGATGGTTGCCATGGACTTACTGCGGAAATAGCGTGCTCCAACGGGCTTTTGCAAGCTAAGCTTTTCCATGAATTCTTGCGGTGGGAACGCAATTGTCAAATACAAATGCTTAAACGCGTTGTTTTTTTGCGATCAAAAGCCAGTTTTAATTCTCTTCCCCATCTACTTTCTTCTGTATGACTGGAGGCGAATCAACTTTCAGCGCATTGATCTCGCTATACGTGTGCACCAAGACGAACAAGAACAACAAAAGGCCGAAATACCACTATAGAGTGGCTATTGAAACGCATTAAGTACACCGCAACTTGAAACACAAAACCCCGAAGGGATACCTATAAAACGAGAGAAGAGAAAACCGGATCGGGTTGAATAAATAAAAAATATATAAAAATAACCTTGGGTAAAAAAGGGGGGCAGGTAGGGGTCTTGGAGCGGAAGGCGAGTAAAACTACTTCTCTCTCTCGAAGTCTGCTTCCACTGAATTCTAGGCAGATAGCCATTTATTTAATGAAGTGACGCTAGTGTTTAAAAGTTTCCGTTTAAATCCAGAACTTAGTGCTGGGCTGAGAAGCCTATTGGCGTCATTCGGTCCGTCATGCTGTTAGTTTCGGTCTTAAGTTACAAAGGAATATGAGCAGGTAAGTGTCGACATCTTGTCTTCGTTAATAATATTTTTCTCAGCCTAATTACTTTTTAGTTCTTTTAATTGCAATAACCATTACCTTCGAGGAAGTTGATTTATGCAACCCAGGTTAACTTGCTACCTCTTGAAATCTGTTCTTGGGATTAAATTGCTGACATCTCTTCACGTAGTGTGTGTATAGGAGGATAAGAAAGTATTTAAAATGATGTACCACAAAATCATATATTTGTAGATTTCTGGTGTTTCGCTTTTATTTTTTTAATGTTCGAAATATCTTTTAAATTTATTTTACTTTCATGAAAGCGTTCTGGAATTGCAATGAAAACGTTATGTCTTCTTGTATTTTAGTTGTTTTTCAGCTTTTATGAAGTTATATGTTCATGAGTTCGGTGTGGTAATATTGGTAATCTCGTAAACAGATTTATCAGAATTTAAGTGATTTGTAAGAAATGAGTTTTAAAATATGTTTGAATTCATTTATACGATTTTGTTTTAAATATCGATGTGATGATAACCAACTATTGTATGAACTGCATTTTCTTTTAATTTTCAGTATTTCATAGCATATTAGGGTAAACTTTGAAGTTTCTTTTTTTTTTCCTTATCTCCTCGGACTAAATTAAAAGTAAGTAAAATAAAAAATAATCGATTTATTAAAGAAATAAAGCAAGAGAAACATGTATATTTATCACGGGAATTTTGATATTTTGATTTATTATTTTACTCTTATTTGAGGTGAGTCTTTTAAAATGGAAGCAGACGGTAAACAGTCAGAAGCAGCTGTTTTTTGTTTTGTATTTTTTAGGAAATAAATGCACCTGCGTTTTTATTTACTGCTATCATCTTTGTTTATGTGTGGATAAGCAATAAGAATGCAATTAATTAATATAACAAATTGTATATTTTCGTTCACAATGATTTTTGTTCATTTATGTGTAAATTTCCTATTTATGATCTTTGTATGAAGTTTTATTTAAACAAAAACAAAACAAAAAAACATATTTAATTGGTTTGTATAATTAATAAAATTCTTAAAGCAGATCCCCCCCCCAAACTAATACAAATTTTAATATCTGAATAAAAGATTGAATTAAACTGATATATGTTTTGTTATTATTCTAATATCTTATTTTAAACATGGAAATTTGATTTTAATCATATGCTTTTTGATAATTTGTCCGGCGGTATTATAAATATACTCGTTTTCATACATTTCCCTATCTACCTTTCATAAATAGTACCTTAATATTCAATGCAAAATATTATAGCTGACCTGTTTGTATTTGTTCTGGATTTATTACTTTCTACAGTATATCACATTTTTTGTAAATATTTATTAACTTTTCCATTTTATAGCAATTATTAATTTTATTAAATATACATTTTTTGATCCATATTTTTTATAAATTAATTTCAACAATTGCATCTTCAAATATAAACGCAAGCAGCTCTCACTTAAGCAGATCATTGTTTATTTCTTCATGCAACATCCTCGAAGCATGTGAACAGAATGAAAATTTATAAAGCAATATTTAATAAATTTTGTAGGTGTGAATTAATTGCAATTTGCGCATTTTTTAATCTAGATACGGTTAATTAACCAAGTATAAGAGGGCATTATTTCCTTTATCATTATGAATAGACCTTGATATATAATTATTATAAATATTAGTTTACATGCAGGATATCCTTGAGTTTCTGTTTAAAATGGTCCGTAAATTTGAATTAATTAAATTTCTTGGGGATTTTTTTAGCATTAGCATAAGCGAGTTAAAATTAATAATTTCTTCTCATTTTAATTCCATATTTTCCTAAAAGGGAGCACCTCAAGCGTGAGCACTAGAGATTAAGATATGTGTTATGGCTTGGTTAACTAGCATCATCCGATTGATCCATCATCCATACTTGATTATTTTTTCTAATGAATTAAAGTTTTCATCCAAAACCTTCAATGTCTGACAGTAAAAAAAAAAAAAAAAAAAAAAAACGTAGATTATTTCTTAGGAATTATTTAATGCGAAAATTGTTTTGACTAGTTTTACAACTTTTGTGAATCTAACGCTATTTAAAAAAATAATTTTAGCTATTAAGTAATTAACACTGATTGATATTCTTTAAATGATGAAAAATTTCTGCCTAAATCTCGAGAATGAAATTTACGAAACATTCAAACTGATCGTAAATAAGTTTCTTTAAAAAGTGTTTGACCATTTCTTATTATTAAATGACTGCAATCAAATACATTTTTATATTAATAAAATAGAGATCTTCTTCAAAAATATTCTTCACTAATATGAGTTGTATTTAAATAAGAGAGAAGATTTTATGCATTTGCTCATCATTTCTGCATTTAAAATGATGATAATTTGTATTCTTACTTTTAAACAATTTTATTTAATGCGATGCCTCTAAAAGTAACTTTTTATGTCATTTGAATTTCTACGACTGATGATACAGGCAAGAAAGAATAAAATTTTTTGAACAAAAGTATTTTTTGAAATAAAATATAATATTATTAATATTTTTTTAAGAAGTAACTGATTAAATAAACCATGTGTTAATTAACATGTCACAATATTGAGATTATGATAAAGCTCAAGAATTTCGGCGAAATAACTTTTAGATGAAATTTTCACGAAGCTGTTATTTTTTAGTTTTTTGAAATTATTAAAATTGACGTAACATTTATGAAAACCCAGTGTGAAAACATTTTCATAGTTTTTTTTAAGTGTTGATGAGAAAGGAAGAAAGGCCCTGAAATTTTTATTTTGGCAACAAAAAATTATCCATTGTATGTTGGGCTGAATTTGACGAACTTCAAGATTTGAAAGTATTATATCTATGTTCTCTTTTCTATCGCAACACACATACATATATAGATACTTTTATTTTTATATGTAATCAGTTGTAACATATGCTTTTTTTTTACATCGGAAATTTTTATCGCAAAATTTTGACATAAAACTAAGGTAAAAGTCCATACAATGCTAATGTTTATTCACTCCCTTTATGGATACTTAGATATAATGAGATCTTAATACGAAAACAAAACTTCAAATACACATTTCACGCATCAGTTCTGCTCATAAAATAACATGCCATATATTTCTTTTTCCGCATCATAAATAAATATTTTGCTTCAAAATTCAGTGTCTTTCGGGAATTAAATAAATTTTCAAAACCCATACCCCACTAGCCAATTTTCAGAAAATCATATCAAACTCTTAATTTAGACTTATAACGAAAAAAAATTTTTAAATTTGCAAAAAATCTGCTGTCATCATATATCAAAGACGGAAATTGCATTTTCGTAATGCCTTTTTTTTTTTTTTTTTTTTTTGCTCTAATATATTATGTATGTTATCATTAGAAATCGCTGTGGCGGCTTTGCAATTATCCTACTTCATGTATCCGTGAAACTATTGGCGATGTGTACCTTAGGTTCCGTGGTTTCTGGTATTTGTTTAAGGCAGCTGAAACCCAGTATTAAAATTTTCGTTTGTTCAATGTTCCTCACAGTTAGGATTAATAAAGATGAGTTTCACTTTGAAAAAGAGAGAGAATGCTTTTTTGCCCAGTCAGTTGGCTGTTAGTGTTTCAATTAGAATGAAATAAAATGAAAGTCTTTCAAATTTCATATCCATATACTTATTGTCCTAACTTTCATTTTATGAGAATTACATTTTAATTCTGTGCGATAAAAATGCAGATCAGAATTTTTAACTTTAATGTTTTAAATTAAAATTAGCCGTCTATCATATAAAGCTATTTTACTTGATAGATGGTTATTTATATGTCAATGCGAGGATGAAGGCAAATAATATCTGAAAATAAATTTAATTCCCTACTTTACTTATTTACTATTCTGAATTTTCATTGCTTTCGAGCTCTGTCTAAAATGTCAAATCGATGCGCGAGTTCGAATATTAGGTCAGGCAATAAAAGGGCAAAGGTTTACAATAGTAACGAGAATTTTAAAGATACAGTATATTTCTTTGAAAGATGCATCTTTGAATATATGTAAGACAATGATGTTATATTGTTAATAATTACAATATTTCAATTAATTGTAAAGAATTTCTTTCTTTTTTTAATTTCTGTTCTCTGTCATGTAAAAAATTGTTTTTGAGCTGAAGGAGAGAGGAGACAAGTGAAAAGCTGTAGTTGATTAGCATAGCTTGTTTCAGATATTGCATTTATGGAAGATGAAAATCTGAATTTTCCTTGGAAAGACAAACTTCTTAAGAATTCTAAGTACAGTGATGCCGTTAGATAAATATAAAAGTAAATATAAAATATAACGAGGGTAATAACCTCTGAATTTTACTAATAATTTTTCTTTATGCCGTTTATTTGACATGTTATTAGTTTCTATATTTTACCCTGATTGTTATTCACTAGTTTTCAATTTTTTTCAGGTTATTTTGCCATATTTCTTTTAGCTTTCACACAGATTTATATATATATATATATATATATATATATATATATATATAATGAGCTTTCTATTAAGCTATAATAACGTAATGTTTAATTTTTCTCCGAAAACTGGCAGTTTAATATTTTAATGAAATATGCTTTCCCCCTTTAAGAATCTAATAGATTAAATGATCGTTGTCTGTTATCTTATAATTCATTCATGTATGCAGATTATACTTTTCATCCTATTCTAGATCTGTATCGAATTTTGGACGAAATCTGTGCACAGAAATCTATCTATCCTTCTGTTTTTATGTGAACATGATTATTTAAAATGCAATGAGCAGGATAGAGAAAATTTGATACATGATCAAAAAAATTCAAATCTGCATTAAAATTTCGATCAAAAGCTTCAAAATGCAAAGTATCTGTCTGGGAGCACAGTTAACCTAATGAGTAAAGAAGTAAATTTGTGGATTTGGTATGGAGATCTTGACTCTAAAATTGTGAATATAAATCAGATTTTGGATGGAATCAGTCTACATGTAGAGTAATTTTCCAAAATTTCTGCTTTGTTTTCTTAACTGTGCAATGATATTTAACTTTAAACATGTCATATTTTAGATGTAGGGGAGATTCAGTAACTTGGATCACTAATCTTTATCTCAGTATAGGCTGCCATTTTGTAGCAAAAATTAACTATTTCAAGAAGTACTCATTAGCACTTAGAAAAAACCTGCTGCCATTTACCGTTTAGATCTTGTCTATGAATATAGCTATAAAGTCGTTTCTGCTACGCAAAAAGTATAATTTTTGGAAAGATATTTCTTTGTTTACGAATTTCAAGAATTGTTTAAGAATTTGCATTATATTCCAGCGTAATTTGGCAAATATGTTGGTTTAACATATTTGTAAAACAACACGCTAAACATATTTTGAACTGTAAACTGTCTCCTCTTGTACCTGGATCAAAAACACATTCTGTATCATGGATCACTGATTCGAGATACGTAATGTTAAATATTGTGATCTTTTTTCGGATGATAATACCATGTCACAGCTGAAGGCGGAAGAAAACAGAAAAATACTAATCATAGAGTTACAAAATAAACAATTATATCTGTATGTGATGAAAAAGGGAAGAAAATTTCAGTCAGAAAATCGTATAAACTGTTTAACGTTAAATTTACAACATTAACTCAACATTTGCCGGTTTTTAGAAGTCTGAGAAAGAGAAGTTTAAATATGATGTCCGTTTCGATTGCAGAAAATTATTTGCTGAGTTAAAAAAAAAAAATAGAGCTCTGTTTGTTTAAGGTGCCGAAGATGAAATGTGGTTTGAAGAAGAAAGAAGTTCGGAGTCTTACTTATAAGTTTGCTGTGGCCAATAATAATATTCAACTTGTCAAGTGAAATGGATAAAAAACATTTGGACAAGAATAGTTAAGACTATTTACGACAAAACACGCTGCAAAACTATCTAACTGAATTCCAGAAAAAACAAATTAGATAAGAGCAACAGTTTTCAATTTTGCCTATGGAAACCTTTAAAAGTTTCGAAGGCGGACAGTTGAGATTAGGTCCTTTTATTTTTCATCATATCTGGAATGAGGATGAGACAGGACTATCGTTAGTACTGATAGCATTATGATCCTACGTATAAGATCATATGTACCATGGATAATTTTTCATAAAATTATGATTTTTCCTTTTTTTTAATTAACTTTCCTTATCTTAGAAGTGGATAGTAGTTACATCTATGTAGTGGATAGGACTTAATAGTTAGTAGATAGTAAAAGCTAAATATATGGTACATAAAGTAGGATATCTGTAATTAATATAAAAACGTTAATTCTTAGGTTTTTTTTTTTTTTTTTTTTTTTGTCGTATAATAGAAAAAGTGATCCAATGTACTACAATTTTTCTTGTATGAGAAAATCTAAAAAAGTACATTCCTATTTATTTCTATTAATTTCACCGAACTTGAATGCTTCCGATCTTTCTTTTTATCATTGAATTAGAGCGAAGGGTAGCCTTCAAATATAAAGCATGCTCTGGCTTTGAATTTGTTAGAAGTAAGGGACAAATGTTTTTTATGGTTGAGGTTTTTTCGCTAAATTACTTAACAAACATTTAAATGTCATTTAATGACAAATGACATTTTACTATCATTCCTCTAACTATCATTTTTTTTTTTGTATTTTCTATTAACTGATGTTTTATTCTTTGTTTATTCAATTTCAAGATTTTTTAAAGCCAATGCTTTATAAAGATTTTAAAAATTAGCTATTAATTTGATTAATTATTAGCCATATTAAAAACCCAATGAAAAAAGAGAAATCTACAGAACTGGAAAATATATCACAATCGAAGGGGTAAATGCATAATTTTATAAGAAATTAATGCGAATCATATTTACCTAAAGTGTCTTGTCTTCAGGATTTTTAATTAAATCGTCATCGGAATTAATTGCAATAACAAAGCATTTTTTTTTTAATTCTTTTAAACATCAGTAAATGTATTGAAATACTTTGAAATAAATTGAATCCGATTCTCTGGATAAACATGACTAATTATTGCATATTTGTTTCGTTTTTATTATTTATTTATTTATTTATGTGATTTGCGTATGTGCCTATATTTCTTTCCCTTGAGCCTTTCATCCTTTATTGAGAATCTAAGTATTTCTGTAAGCCTTGTATCGTATTCGTTGGCATACAAGGAATCTTTTTCTCAATAGTATAAAAAAATATGATAATGGCCTAAGAGAGAAAAGGTATGCCTACCAAAGCTTTCTTAAATTACGGTACTGTAAAATATAGGTCGTGCGTAGAATGTTCTTCATTCACATGCAACCTTGAGGGATTTATGTTCTGTAGGTAGGTACGGGTATCCTTATTAGGAATTACCTTTCTCTTCTACCAAAGGGATTTAATATCTGATAGATACTGGTATCACGTCCTCGAATTACCTAACAATGATTCTTTTACTAGCATATCACTTGTGCAAACAGATCGTTCATGGAAAGTCTGAGACTTTATTAACGTTATCTGCAAGCGGGTTTTATATTTATTTATTGCTGTTGAATTAGTTTCGTTTCAACCTTTCTAGATGGGCTAGGTTAAAATCACTTAGAAATTTTAATAACATTACTAAAACAGTAATAGTGCATTATTAGTCCTTTAGCGACATTTTTTTGTCATAGATAATTGAATGAATAGTATTCAATTTCTTTTGAGTTTTCTTTGTAATATTCTTATTCTGCGAGTTTAAAAAGAGTATTGTAACTAAGCACCTGACTTCACTTTACGAGTAACATTTAATTTTATCAAACCAAGTATGATTTTTGTGCCGTAAAACCCACCTACTAGTGATGGCGAAAGATTTAAAAGAAAAAGGAAAATTCTTATTACATTAGTTAGAATCTGCCTTTTAAATTCCAGTACAAGTGTGACAACTGATTGGCATACTTTACTTTAAATTGCTGAACAATTTTTGGAATATTTAAGCCTTTAAGACACTTTCAAAATCATTAAAAAGGAAATTCCCTCCAAACTCCCCGTATTCACCTTTTAAAACCCTCTGACATGATCTTTATAAACTCTTTTTAAACTGTGGGTCGCGATTTTAAATGAATTCGCATAAAACAATACACGCATAGCGCTTTTACATTTTAAAATTTTTCAGTTTTTACAACCAAAAAAGTTTAAAAAATCCTTATTTAAAGAATTTTATTAAAGCCCGGCGACTGATATATAATTAAATTTACATTTATTTATTGTTAATTATATGTTTTTTTATTATTCAATTTTAGGTTTCCTATAAAATATAAATTTATATAAAGTTCTTATAAAAAATAAGACCGTTAATTATTTTTTCTTGTCAAAGAAGGTCCGCGAATGGAAAAAGTCTAGAAAGCATTTGTCTATGTAAATATGATCTGATTATTAAAAACATCATTTCGGACATCAAGTGCTGTCTCTTAATATCTAAGATACATATATTTATTCTGCTTGAGTGGCAATTGCTGTCCGTGAAGAAGTTTAGTGTGTCATTCCTCTTGGACATGTTCACAAAAGCTTATAGAACAGATACTTCGCCTGCAGAAAAAAAAAATACTCAATAAAACAATTAGCCATTATTTTAAAGTTACAAGTTAATTTCAAATAACTAATAATGTATAAAACTGAAAGTATGATTAATGGGCTTATGAATTTAAATGTTATAGCGTTCATTTCATTTTGCATTACAGTGAAAATAAGTGCTACTGTATTCACTTCCTCAACGGTGTTAGACATGCCCTGTTATCGATTTCCTTTTATCTTTCAATCTTAGAACTACATTACTTAAAAGGGTTTAAACTATTTAAACATTAAAAATTCAAAAATCTATTAGAAAACTCAAGAAGAAAGTTAAACAGAGCCATTATTATATTTCATTTTTTTAAAAAGAAATTGAAAGGAATCTGTTACCTTTGTTAAAGAATTGAAAGGAATCAATTATTACTTTCTTGTATATGAAGTAAGTAAAGAGAAACCATTATTCGACTTCGTCAGAAAATTCGACTTTGAGATTTTGATGCATCTCCACGTTTCAAATATCCCTGAGTACAGAAAACTCGTTTTTGAAATTATGTATTTTTAAATCATTTGTGAACACGATAAAAAAAACATTAACCTAGGCGAATGATATTTAGCATGTGGTGTTCACATTAAATTTGTGGGTTTCTATTTAGTTTGGCCGAAATCTATTAGGAGGAAATAAATCTGTCTCTATCTATGCACGTCTTATCACGATAACTAAAAATGTGAAGAGCTAAATAGATAAAATTAATTGTAGTTCTATATCAAATAGTGAACCAAATCCATCAACGGATTGATCATTTATTGGTTTGCATATTTACGGGTATGTGAATGGGATAACTCATAAACACTATGGCGTAAATAAATGAAACTTGGAATGTGGTCGTATAACCCAAATTATAGATTTGCCTCAAATTCTGGCATTAATTGATCGAAAAAAAGGCATCCAAAATGCTTTGGTTTTTCTTCGATATGTCGCGATGCACAAAGCACATTAAATTTTGTCGGTATATGCAAAAGCTGTATATATGATAATGGTTTAGACTCATGCTTGCGGACTTCATCATGACCTTCGAAGACTCGATGTGTATTCTTATAATGAGAACCGAAAAGAAAGTATTATATTGTCTAAATATATGAGAAAGTTGAAAGAAGAATTCTCTGGCTGGTCGAAACCATGTCTTATATCTATTGATCGATCAGTCAGTAAACATAACACAGAAACCCAAAGAGATATATGAATAAAATTTAGCCTACAGATTTATTATTAGATTTGTCTTTAGTTCGAAGATGGTGGATTAGGGACATTTTTATTGAATTGCCGAAGAGTAGCTAAGAGTCCTGTTCCTATGAATGTCAGTTAATTATTTTAATGACATAATCTAATTTCAGGAGAATAGAAAAGCAATGATATTTCTGCCGCATAGTGTGTTTTATTCGAAAAACAATTATTTGTTTTTGGATTCTCATGTAGTGTTTAACTATTTTTTGTAAAAATAACACAACTAGATATGGTTGTACAGAGATTCTTCTATATTATCTTGCTTTCAAATAAAAATGGACAATTTAGGATGGGTTTAATTCGACAAAATAGGGGTGAGAGGAAAGATGAAAGGAGGAGATGTTTATATTGAACAATAAATTGAATTTCGGAAATGCGTACATCCTTCCACCTCTCACCACTTAGTGAGATAGAATCGTCGAAAAGTGGTCGTCTCAAGATACTGAAACGAACAGTACCTGGCTAAAAATAGATTTACATGGCTTGTTGTAAGTACAAGTTTATTTTATTTGCAGTACTAGTCCAGAAAATATTACGTAAATTGAATGGCATAAGTAGAATTGTGGAGCATAACACATTTGTAAGTTTTGGGGAAAATTTAATTATTACTCTGTATGATGCAAAAGATGACCCTCAAGAATACGGAATTTTGCTTTATGCTTATAATTAAGCCTTTTCATTTTTTTTATTTTATAATGTTTCAGGTACTTTATGTATCTATAATCAAGATAAAATTCTAATTCCGATTTTTTTTTTTTTTTTTTTTTTTTTTTTTGTCAAGAAGAGTAATGTGAACGTAAATGAGAAAAGATGTTGAAGAGAATTTTACCGTTCAAATTTAGTTTGGAAAAAAAATTGTCTTAGCCTGTTTTCATCTCATGCGCTGAAAATTGTTTCTTTATAAAACTAAATTATTCAATTAAAATGTTTCAGAAAGAAAGCTCACAGAAAGGTTTAAAATTATTGTATGCAAATGTGTTTATTGTTTCTATGTTATGTCCATATTATAAGTTTCTATACAGGTCGAATATTAATAATAATATCTAATTTTTTTAATTTTTTTTTTTTTTGCAGAGCAAATCAATTAAATACACTTAAAATGCGCTATTACTGTTAAATCTAAATTTCTGAGACAAATAATTTTATTGTATAAAATTTCCTCTGAATTTTTATAATTATCTTGTTGAATTAATTTGCAGTATTTTTCTTTCACTGACCTACTTGCTGACTAAGGACATTGGGGCAAGTACCCCCCCCCCATCCCTCCTAAAAAAACAGCCATTAATAGTTGCTTTTCTGTGTCTCTTTTCTCTTTTCTTTTTTTATATAATATTACTCAAACGCACAGAATCAGATCAAGAACATCTAAAATTTATCTTTTTGAGATTTCTTTTTCATTATTATGGATGTCTCACACTGAGTTTCTTTTCGCTTAATATCTTTCCTTTATTAGTTAAAACATGTTTTCATTATGTCAGCTTATTTAATAACCATGCAATGAAAAATAGTAAGTCTATCTAATTTATGTCCATCTTTCAACATGCAACAGTTTTTAGTTAGTTATTTTTATATTTTATGCTATGCACTGATTTTTAAACCGGTGCTTTTTAGATCTCCAATTAATTAGTCTCAAAGGCCATCTAAAAAGTTGAGCTTTCCGAATCATATTTTTTCTATTTTATTCATTCAATTGTAATGCTTACTTTACATATATTTTAGCGAAGAAGAGTTTCTATTCTTATAAAAAATAGTAAAGTTTCCCGCTCAGGTGTTTTTTTTAATTTTTAATATTTTCTGCTATGAATTATTTAAAAGGAATTAAATTTATATCTTATAACAGTTAATGAGTTACAAGTCTAGAACACAGAGGACAATTTAAATGTATTTTTCTTAATTATATTTAAGGTGCATTTTATCTGTGAGTTAATATAAAAAAAATGAAATTATTTTGAAAAATTCATTGGATTTAATGTTTTCAAGGAGTTAATTATTATATTATATATTTAATTTAAAATTCAAAAAATAAAACTTTAAATATAATTTGATATACGTACCAACTGTCATGAAAAACTATTATGTAATTGAAACTTTGCTATTTTGTTTTTTTCTAAATTAAGTGCCGAGCGCTACAAATCTCATGGCACTCATTAGATTTAATTAAAATTAGTCGTTTAAAGCTCTCATCTTCTGAATGATTTAATAGAATCGTGTATCCGGACACCCTTGGATTGGATGTTTATGTAAATAACACTTAAATAAATAAAAAGTAAACATAAAAAAATCAATTAATTAATTTTTTACATCCCTTTCATTACGGTGTAACTCTACTTAACGCGAGCTTGAAGTTATGCCGTTCCTGAACTTCCTTTTCCTCTTCGAGTATTTCTTATTTTAGAATATAACACAGGTGTCATATTCAGAAATGAAAACAAATAACAGAAGAAAAAAGAGAATTTGCTCTTTTTTAAGTTTGAGATGAAGACAACGGAAACTGATGAAGTCGCTCATGTAATAGAAGCTATGAATTTGGCTAGACAATTACATTTGGAAGTTGACAGTAATGATGATGATGATGAGCTGCTCGATTCTCATAGCAAAAACTGATAGTCGATATAGACATGAGCAAGTAAAACTTATAGGCATGAGTAAGCAAATAATTGCTACAGAATTTGGAATAATCTGACGAGGAACATATTTTAGTTACAAGGCAAGGAATAGTAAAAATAATAATTTAAAAAATTATTTATTTACTGTAAAAATTTTTACGTGAGGAAAAGGTCATTCAGTCGTTAAACAAGTTAGATTTTCAAAATCCTATGACGTCATAACAATGCCTTTTTGTAGTACACTTTTACTTTATTTGCCGCCTTTGGTTCGCCAGGATTAATGATTGCTAAAAGTTTCAATTAAACATTTTGTGTAACTTGTTCTTAATCAGCAAAATATTTTTAAAATTCAAATTTTGATAGATATAAAACTCAAAATATTTTACAAGTTTTACACTGGGCTATGCATTTTTCTAATTGTCTGTCTCTACACCTCCAGTTACTCGTGCATCATAAAAAAAAAAAGAGCAGCAGTGTTTAAAATGAACTCACTATAAAATTTTTTTGTCATTGTTGTCTTTGAAGTTTAACCTTAATTCTAAGTACAATAAAATTCCAACTGGCCGCTAAATTAAAAGCATGCTTTAAACTGAAACCTACTCAACATAAAAAAAGAAGCCAAATTATCATATCTTGAACATCAACAATGGGAAAAAACCCTGGATGAAATATTAATAGCAACAATGAAAACAGTTTGAATTTCCTTTCAACAATGAAATACATTGTTTTAAAATATGCTTAAAATCATTTTTAAAAATTTGTTTAAAACATAAAAATATACAAGAAATTAGTATTATTTGGGAAAATAATTTTCTGAATTTTAAGATGATGTAAAATTATTTTTGTGCTATAATATTTTTGGAAGTTTTAGTAAAAAAACGTCAAAATTGCATTTCTTAATTAAAATTCCCTCCAAAAAATTATTCTAAGGTGCACATTCCCATCCTTCAAATATATATGTGCCAAGTTTAGTAGCTCTAGGCCAAAATATGTGGCCTATCGATTCCCAACACACACGTATCCTGGATGTGAGTACTTAGCTTACACGTGCACACACATCCATCTTTATTACTAGTAGAGATATACAATTTTGAAGCGATACGTTTGAAAACCATATTCTTTTTTACCTACTTTTTTTCCGAAGCAGCTGTTTTCCTAGCCCTTGCCCTCATTTAATTAAAATTTGCATGTATTTATATGCAAAGTTAGACTTGAGCTCTTTTCGTTGGCCTCAATTATCGCGTAACTTCGGGGTATTACTGAATTTTAAAAAGAGAGTGGAGTAGACCTCTTTTTCAATAAAATGATTCATTTCAATTGGTTTTCGTGATTCTTTATATGTGTTTAAAGCATAAATGCTTTTTCTTCCTTCTTTTATTTAAGTGTCCTTTGAAATCTCATTAAGTTTTTTTAGTAGGATTATAATTAATATTTTTCCATTGCAAGGTGTTTTTATCCTTCCATATTTTTTTATATCTTTCCTTTTTGAAATCTTTTTATTATTTTCTAATTATTGTGAAATTTTGTAAAAACTCCTTTTTTATATACAAAACAATTTTTTGTAATGAATTACATTAATTTAATTGCATTTCTGACACTATTCATTAAAGAAGACATCGATTTTAATTTGAAATTAAATTAAATCGAAAAGTTAAACGTCGGATGCCGTCTGACTTTGTTAATTAATTTTAGACAAAAAAAAAATTCTTCAAGTAAAAATTCATAGAATTTTCTATTTCGTTTTGAAGGTAAATTGTTAGTAAAGTTATGTTTCTCTTGTTCTGGTAAAAGCATGTGATCCCTTTTCTAAGAAATATATCTTGAGAAAAGCAATTAATTGATACGACATTTCGACTATAATATGTTATTTATAATAAAAGGGATCTTTTCAACATTTTTTTCCTTTTAATGAAAATTTTTAGTGCTACTATTTCCGAAAAATTACGCGTATTACAATCCTTTAACTTATATTAATAAATGGTTTTCCTCGAATGAAGTGTTGGAATATTTTTGCTTTAACGAAGCGACTATAGCTGTAGTTAATCAGTTTAAACCGATAACATTTATAAACAGAAGCTTCAAAGTCTCAAGATTATTTTTTTAATTCGTTGTTTTTTTTATACACTTATATACATTGTTTCTGTCGATTGTTTTATTTTCTTGACCTCCAATCTTTTAAATCATATGCTTTTAAATATTCTGTGATTTAAAATAATTAACATGTCATTGAACGAAACTATTTCAGAATACACCAGAATCCAATCGAAAACATTGATATTAGTGTTTGAAACAATTTTTTGATTAATTTTGGATATATTTTTTGCTCATTCGCAATTTTTATGGAACGTTCTAGCAATGTTTAAGACATTTTGAAATTTTTCATTCCCTCGCTACAATTGTTAAATTATAATGTCTTGAGTTTTAACAATATTACTAGAAAATTTTACGGCATACTCCCCCACTTATTAGATTGCCATTTGTATCCAACAAATAAAAAAAGAAATCAGGTTTCTCTCAGCCAAGATATTTTCTATTTTAGGTCTTTATCAGAATGTCAATAACCTAAAGAAGCATACTTTACTTGCGCAATAAACGAGATTTCAAAAAATTCCTCTCAAATTTTCTTCTGCGCTATACTTTATGCCTCATGCATCCATTAATGAAAAATTTTAACAGTTAAAGTAAATATCGTATGCATATCAAGCATCGAAACTATTTTGTGTTATCGAGCAAAGTATTTTTTATTTAACGTGGGAACAACGGCTTTTTGAGACTGTCATGGTCTGTTGAAGCAGATCCTTAGCCGGAAGAGGAAGCGTCTTAATTTCTTTTGTATGCGTAAGTGGAGCTTTCCATATTACAAGCAATTGACCGTAACCAAGTATCTCAGTTGTAGGGACTACGTTTTCTGCTTCTTAAATTTCTCTTCTTTGGTATCCATGCCCTATTGTGAAAGCGTGTTCAGCATTGATAGCATCGCATAGTAAAAAGTGGCTTGGTATCTTCGAAATCTTTAAATCAAAAGCTTTCAGCTACATTTTTATCTCTTATTGTATTAACTGTTAAAGAAATACATCATGCTTCTATTTATATGTATAATATCAATATGTAGCATGAGTACAGTATGAAAACTGTACTCATTTTTGGTTTGGCATTACGAATTTTATTTTTGTTTATGTAGATAGAATGAGAAATTTTTGATATAACGCAAATTTTTACTATGATACGAAATTGCGCATGACGAATTTATTCGTTCATGTATAATTCTAACTTATATAAAATATTTGTATATGTTAGTTTAATTTATTTTCAAATTGTTGTGTGTTGTCATAAAATGCCACAAGTAATTAGTGATTTCAGCTATTGCATCAAAGTTTCACATGTTTTGCTGTGTAGTTCTTGATATAAAATTATGAAATACTGTTCAATGAAAATTCATTTACATAACTAAAATTCGTTAGATTTGAAGAATATCAACATTTTGAAATCGAACTTGCTTTTTACTTACACGTAAAGGAGATTCAACTGGGCAAACGCTGATTTTTTTGCCATTTTTTTTAAAAATAAAAGTTCCGTTGTAAGATAATTTTATGTATAACGAAAGGCTTTATTCACTGCAAATAAGCTAGTCCTTAATGTCACAACACTTTGATCATTTCTGAGATTGCACTTTGAACTTCTGAAAGTATATTTGGGTACTCAAACTGATAATCATTTTTATGTTGAATTAATAATGAATGATACGTGTAGTTGCATTATTTTCTTTTTCCTACTAAAGATAATTGGGATTTTAATAACTCTTAAGTGCGTGTTTAGAAGAGGGAAATGATTTTTAAAACAGTTAATTGAAGCATATATGGTAATGACATCGTAGTAAAAGTGAATTGTCAGCAAAATTTCTCATTTCTTCAACGGTAGCTTGCTAACTGAGAATGCTCCTAAACTTCTTTTTAACATCTTTATGTTTCGCACACTTTTAAAGACAAATACAAAAACACTTTTTTATTTACTATTTTTTTTTAAATTATTTTTTTTATTTTGTGTGTAAATTACATTATTTATGTTCTGGCTGCTTTTTTTATGACATGAAATAGTTACTTTAATTCAAAAATAGTAACGTTTTGTTTTTATTGAAACTTTTTGTTGATAATTTTTATAGCTATTTCTAAAATATAATTAAAAGTTTGTACTGTTTTGGAATATTAAAATTTATGTACTTTTATCTGATGGTTTCGAATTTTATGAATTTCTGTGCATTCTTTTTTTAACATTAATTAAATTATATTAAATTTCAATATCGCAAGAAACGAGTTTCATTATGAAATTAAAAAAGAGAGATGATAATTAGAGATATTAGAATTATTCTTTTCAACAAATGTGTAGAGAATTATAAATTTGTTATCTGGATTGCATTGCTTTGTTTGTTATTGAGGTACTTTAAATAAAGAGTGAGAAATTATTATTATGAATTTCTTGAATTATATTTTCCTTTTACATAAATACAAAATACTATGTAATAATTTTTTATAAATTTTTTTCACCTTTAAACTAATGTTAGCTGAAAGTAAGATAACTTTTAGGATTTATTTGGATTTAAAAAGGGATTTAAAAAGATTTAACTTTAGGGTTTTGTCGGATGTTAAAATGTTTCTTTAAAAATTAGTGACTCTAAGACAGAAAATGTAAAAATCAAGTCTCCAATAGAATTTCAATGACAAATTTATAATATTGTTTATATTTTTACTAATGAAGATACTTGTCAGTCATATAGCCGTATATTCTGCAAAAAAACAAAAAAAAACACTTTTAATTTATTGAAAGTTTTGAATTCGAATAATTTATAAATTTTTTGAAATTTTAAAAACCATCGCCTGTCTGTGGGATGGTACATATTAAATTTCCATAGTGCAATTTATATTGTCTGTACATATGTTGTTTGCACTCTACCAGGTCCTCTTATTAATTTTTACCTGCTTGAACATTTTTGTCCCTCCCTCCCTTTTTTTCTTCTCTAACCTGAATCTGTCAAGAGAACTCGTTTCTCACAAGGTAACCGTGACCTGAGAGGGAGATAGGGGGATCGTCTTAATTTTTCATTCTAGTTGAGCCTGTTACCATCAACTACTGTGAAATTTAATCTTTTTTATCTCTAAGAGTGGAAATTTCGTTTTCTTTTCCTCGCATTTTTCATAATGTAATTTATTCTTCTTTATCAGCAACTTCTTAACATTTTTGGTATAAGTTTTTTATAATTTTGATTCTTAATACTTTATCAGAGTAAAATAACTAAATGTTTTATCTTTGAATAGCCAAACAGTTCTCCATAGGGTTATTTTATCAAACTACATTTCATTGCTAGTTCGAAAAAGTGGTATCGCTAGGAGTAGATATTTCTCAAGTTAATAACATTTTTGAGGAGGGAAAATGAAGTGAAGCTGTTAGAAAGTATTTAGCTGCATTTATTTGAGGTGGTATTAGTCTCTTTTAACCATCATATGATCATGTGTGATAAGGAGCATTCGTAGATGTACAAGTTGATGAGGAAAATTCTTATCTAATAAAATGCTCTTTTTTTAATATTGGGAGTGATAACGGAATTTGTCAAATAAAATTTTTACACAAGGACTCAATTAAAAAGAAACTAATAACATTGCGTAATAATTAATACTTTAAGTTAATGTTTGTATTTTAAAAGGAAGAGCTAAGGATTGTTCAATGCAGAATGAATGTAAACTGTTTTGTACGTTAAATATGGAAATAAATTATCATATGTGACTTAATTTTGAATAACAAAAGATAACTTGATTTGTGATTAAAAAATGAATTCATTGTGCCACAATTTCTTTTGTTTTTCCTCGGGATTTTCACTCTCTTACAACTTATAACTATTCATGCCATGCTCTGTTTCTTTCTTGTGCTAATGGACTTAAAAAAATTCAAATTACATCATGCCTACGTCTATTCACCGATATTCATTTTCGTTTTTATTGCAAATAATTAGTTGGTCAAGTTGGGAATAAAGTAGCTTAGGAATTTTATGATAGTTTTATTTTCTTCTCCCACAAATGCATGTTTCATTTTTCATGTAATTTTTACAATAGAAAATGAGATATCTTTTTCGATCCCATTTAGATACAGTACTCATAACACAGAATAGCTTTTTCAATAAGTATAACCTAAAAAGAATTGAAAATACATATAAAAGTGCTTATTTACTTAATTTTTTAAAAAAATGTTTGCATGAAATTTTTCCTCCACTCAGCTGTTTGGATTTTTTTTTAAAAATTGCAAATGTAAGTCAACAAAGCATGCTTTTTTAAATTTTAATTTCTTTTAAACCAATTCTACGAAAAGTCTAAATCAATATGTCGAAAAAGTTTTTTTAATTATATTTTAAGCGCTATATACGAAAATAAAACTTTTTCTGTAAATTTACTCTTCTTTCAAATTAATGCCTGAGACAGCGGAACTTTTTATCTAAACTTGAGCGACTGACCGGATGTAGGAAATGACCAGTTTTGTGGAGATAAGAATGCATGAAAATTATACTACCCTGTGTATCAGAATATGCTATTATCTGAAGAAAATTTCATTTGTTATTTTGACCTCTAAGCAAAATACGTTTGGAAACAATTTTAATTGGCTGTACATTTGTACCGGAAATTTGCAGTTTTCGTCCATGAATACAAAAGTTTTATTTTCGTGTGGTTTGGCTGATAGGGAGTAAATGGCGCTTCAATACTAGAAATTCGTATAAAATTGAACAAGGACTGCATGAAGAAATTTTTCATCAAACTGCAATTTTAGTGACTATAACACTAATTCGCATTGAGTAATAATCGGCAAATTCGTTTACCTGAGAGCTAATAATGTTTCTAATGCACTCAAGGCATTTAGATGAGTAAAAAGTTTGTATCTGAAGTTCTGTCACTATTACAAATTTTCAGCGAATGATTCTTTGATTTGAAAAAATAGAACGTTTGCAGTGAAAACTAGTAGGAGCCATCAAACAACTAGCATATAAAAAAACTGAAGAAAAAAATGTGATCGAAATCGTTGAACAAACAACAACAAATGCACATGATAACAAAAATGCGCGTGCAGTTTAGTAACTTCACATTTTCTAAGACAGGAAAAGTTGTTGCAGGTACTTTTTCAAAATTCAATATTTGCACAGTAGCATCATTTCCGGAAGTAGTATTTTTTTTTCTTTCTGAAATCAAAATACATACGCGGGAAAAGTATGCAAACAAAATTTAGCTGTGATCCAGCTTGTTGTTTTTGTACAGGAGATGCTTTAACACTTCCTTTTTCATTTTTATCACCCTCTATATCCGATGCGCCCTTCTTATTTTCAGATAAAATAAATAGTTTTTACAGAGTGTACTCATATGCTATTTGAGGGATACACAATAAAGTTGATTATCTAATTGAAAATAAAGTATGATTATCTAAATTTTCAAAGAGAATAACAGTGTATAAAAACAGAAACAATCAGTTCGCTTTTGCTATTAATATTCATAATATATTTGCTCAGATTTCTAATTATTTCTTACTTTCGAATTATTACAAATATTTTAACATGGCAGTTATCTATTTCTTTAGTCCTTAGTCATTCACCACTTAAAATATACCACTAAAAATATGTAAAATGCATTTTATAAAACAATAAATATTTATTAAAATGCTTGAGAAAGTAATTTTTTAAATTCAATGTAAGTAAATTTGAATGTAATAGTTAATATTATATATACCATGAAACTGACGGTTTCGAATTCTTTTTCTTAGCCTCTTCACGTACGAATTTATTTAACTTCCTAATTAGATGGAAGATACTATTTAGATGGCACAGGATTAATTAATTAGATGGCATATCCTATTAATACATTTCTAATTAAATTGTTATTCCAATCCCTATAATAACATAAAGGATATTTGAGGTATTGAAGCTTTATCAAGTGATTTTTGCTTTTAAATGGGGGAATACTTTCATTTAATTTCAGATTTAAATTTTTAAAAATTCGATAATTTGAAATACATGTCAAACACGTCATTGTAACGCAAGAGGTTAATACAAGATATATTATTATTTGTTGCACTTCAATTTGTTTATGAAACGAATTAAAATAGCTCCATTATCTAGTTTTCGATTTCGAATAGATTATTTCGATTCCGCCGTTCAAGGTATTTGTTCCTTATATGACGGACATTCAACAGTCCATTGCATGATTTTACAAATCGCAATATTTCTTTCATATAGTGATTATGAATTCTTTAAAGTCATAGTGTACAGTTTCGATTCCACAAAGACATGCTGATTGCGCTAATTAATGTCTGCTAAATCTGTGAAGGTCCTACTGCTGTCACGTTAGTGCCTCATATAAGTTTGAAAAGTTCAGCTGTGGTTTAATTGTTTCTTTCAGAATTGTGATGTTTATTGTTCTGTCTACTGACAAAAAGAAATTGTCTGTAAAAGATTATATTAAGCAATATATTGTAGAATATTCTCAATTGAACTGCATATTGCCATTCAAATGTCACGCATGATTTTTAAGGCCTGGTTTATAGCAGATTAATTAATTAACGGATTTCAATAAAACGATGCAAAACTTATTTACAATCTCTTAGCCAAACTCGAACTACGATGTGATTCATAGTTTAATCGTTTATTTTTTGCGGGATTTTACGATGATCTTGCAAGCGGCCCTGGTGTCCATTATATCTGTCGGGGTTAAATATTTTCCCGCTGATATGCCGAGGAAGTTTGTAGAGGAGGTGTCCGTTTACATATATTGTCTTCGTCATCTAACCAAGGTTCAAATTTCGAGATCTGTTCCAAAATAGCTTTCATGTTGCTTCAAAATGGGACATAAATTATCTAAAATCTCATAATGCGCAATACATATTATGAAATCTGAAGAAAGTGATTATATATATTTTTTTTTCAGATAATCACCCTTCAAACTCCATTTAAGTGTTTTTGTTTACTGTACATTTTAATTAGATCATCCTTTCTCCTCTCAATACATGTCTTCCGATTCAACTAAGAATTAAAAAAAAAAAAAACCCTTCACTGAAGATTATTATGATTCCACTTGATTTAAGAAATGGATTATAGCGTAGCTTAAGATTAAAAATACAGTAATTCAGTGCGTGTATGACGCGTGAACGAATGAAACACTTTAGTGCCTAAACCTCAAGCTGAGTATGCATGAAAAGTATTTAGATTTAATCGAAAACGTAGAATCTAAATTGGGATTAAAAAGACTGCACTTGGAGGGTTAAATGATGACTTCAGTAAAATCTCCTGTATGGCGATAAACCGCCAGATGCGGCGAATAGAATGGAGTTCTACCTTTCTGAATCACCTCGCTTGTTCATGTTTCATACTCGTTTTGAAACATAGTTATTTTGTATTTATTTATTTTGGTTTTCCTATCCAAACTCTGTGCGACTAGCATTTAACTAAGTGCATGTGTTAGCATTAGTTTGTCCTCCAAATCTTCTTTCTTTTCTAGCTGATGGATAGTTTTGGAAGACAATTACTGGCCTGCACTTAAATTACACTGGCCTGCAAAATTTTTGTTTTGAGATTCTGTAAATTTATATTATTTTATATAAAAAACTTCTCGATGATGTCGAAAACAATGTATGTGTTTTTTCATTACGACTGAGATTCTGAAATCATGTAATAACAATTTATTATTTAGTGAATGTGTAATTATTTCTGAAGAAAGTATACAGTTCGGCTAGAGTTGAAATATAATATCTAGAGTATAATATATGCATAGATAACCATCATTCTCATAAACATATTCGTTATATTCAGTTATAAAGGTTTTTACTATTGGTGGGGGGGGGGCAGTTTTTTGATATTATTGAAACTGACTGGTCCATGTTCCGATATTAATTTCATTGATTTTTCAGCAATTTTTTTAATGATAATCAAGTCAATAAATGTGGAGGTTTATATGCATATTTTAAAATGTGATGAATATGAATCAGGTTTGGAAAACATTTATCATTATTTATAATATCTGGGAAAACTGCATTAATCTTAGTTTAACAATCTCTCCTAATTATTAATTAATAGTTAGAGGTGAGAATCATTAGGTAAAATAATTTGTATTGAACCTAGAAAACAATATAAAGACCTAGATTTATTTATTTTTGTCTTAGGTCGTTTTTTTGGAGAAAAGCATCATTCACTGTAAGCTTTGTTAGTTATAAAAAATATGTTTATCATTAATATTAATTTATGTCTGTAAATAAAACGTGAATTTTAGCATAGATATTTAGCTACCTTTATATCAAACTGTATATTTCGAAATCTCCATGTTTTTTAGTCCAGCTCTAACTTCAATTTTCATCCTAAATAAAAACTTTCTTTTCTGGTAGTATCTTTTGTATTACATAAACACCTTGGCTGCCGCTGACGACATTTGATTCACCCCTGTGACTCAAAACTACTCTGTAATTAGATGACCGCTTCCCTATTACAGTCGGGAGACATTAGAGATGAGATCATCTAATTATATAAAGCACCCATATCATGGGCTTGATTTGGACCTTTGATAGAAATGTTGAAGGAGTATAGCGAAATGAATCCAAAGGATGAATCAGCGGAAATTCGCCTTTGCTTCTCATATGTGCTGTTGAAATTTTTTTTTTTTTATCCGAATGCTATTAGGTTTTACTCACAAACTAGCTTCTCGTCTATTTCTTTTCTCTTTTTCTTTTTTATTTAAATTAGTGCTTTCCATTCACGATAACAAATTTATTTAATATTAAAGTTTCGTGCAAAAATTGAATTGAAGCCTCATTAATATGATACCATTCTTTTTAATAGATGACTTTAGAATACTATTTGCATGCGGTTGAATGTAAAAGTATGTATATTTGAAGTGTTTGACAAAAATAATTGATAATTTATACATAACGTCAGTTTAAAAGTATAAACAGTAACTGTTTTCATTTTGTTATCAAGACCACTAGAATTGCTTGAAAATTAGCTTCAACTTTTTCTAATAAACGATTCTACTACCTTGAAAAGAAAGCTAAGAAGATGCTCAGCAGTGCAGCGAGTTGAATTAGCCCAATAATTTTTCCTGCGGATGAGGAAATTTGTGTTTACTCGCTTTTCTAAGAGGCCGTATTTATTTTGATCTCGAATGTTTTCTTTAAATTTCCTTGTAGCTAATTTAATATTCAATCAAATTTGAAAGAATTGTTAATTCTGTTCAATAATATATAATGATTAAAAAATATTTATGGTTTTTGAATAAATCGCGCGAGATTTCATGAACCTAACTGTAAAAAAATAAAGTTACAAATGACTGTAATAGCTGCTTGTTATTATTCTTTTAAAATTCTGAAACTTTTATTTAAATCCCTATTTTACTCTGTCCCTTAGGTTGTTTTCTTTTGATTTTAGTTTAAAATCATTTGACCATTTGAATTTTCGGCAGCATTTGGAAAATTCTTAATTTTTAAAAAAATTGTTTTTCTTACTTTTGAATTGTTTTAAATAGAAATAAATATGTTTTCTTCATATAAGCAATACAATTGTATCTTTTTGTCAATCATTTTTTTTTTTGCCTAATTGAAATAAAGCTGAATAGAAATGGATTTATTGAGAAAAATAGGAAAGTGGACGAATTATCTTCATTGGCCATATCTCTTTAAAAGTTTTCAACAAAATTTCAAATTTGAAAGAGGAAATTGGAAGTGAAAACAAAAATTCGTTTAGAAACTTTGAGAACATATATCACAAATAAACCAAGAGTTTTTCATTTTTTCAACATAACTATAGCCATCACAATTTTAGTTTGAAACAATGTTTTTATTACCTCTGAAACAATATTCTTTCCCCTTCATTCCGAATGGAAGTTTAATAAGTTGAAGGGAAATTGCTGAGGACTTGGTATTTTATATTTGCTTAAAATTTCTTAACACGGAATTTTATTTCGATGAAATATAACTGAATAAAGAGTTATTTTTTGAAAAAAAAAAAGCGAGAGAGAGAGAGAGGGGGGGGGAAACGCATTTCGTTTTTCAGCTTTAATTATGCTGGAAATTTGGCTTTATCACTTGTATTATGCCACAGTATCACGGTATCATTTTCGATTAATCAATAAAAAGTTCACGGGGAACTGACTGATTAATATAAAAAAATTCATGTAACCATGGAGAAAAATTAGAAAAAAAAATCGATTATACATTTTTTAAAGCATTGTAAAGGTTTTAGGCTTTTGAAAAGAACACTAAAATCATATGAAAATTAAAATAACCCATAATGCTGGAGCAAGGATTTTCTGAGGTAAAGTATTATCGGACAGCAGTTATCGAATTTTCAAATTTAGTATATTTTTGTTTTGAAGCCTGCTACCACACTGTTTAAAAAATTGGTTAACAATGAAACTTTACTTGTGTATAATAAATAATTTTTACTGTAAGCGCTTACAGCTTTACTGTAAACGCTTATTATAATAGTTTTTTGACATCCTGTGTTTTATAATTATTGAAAAATAGATATAACTGGAGATTTCAAAAAAAAAAAATCTTTTTTTGGGATTGTTTTTATTTTGCTAACTTTTTGACTTTCAATAACACTTTCAGTGAACATATACGATCTGGCCTGAGATTATAAAGTATATGTTTGAAGTTTATATATTTGTATTATAAGTTAAGCACTGTAGAGTTATAAAGACGTAAAATCCGTATATTCTTACTTTTTTTTTATTAAAATAAAAACTAAGATGTATGTGCTTAGTCCATTTTGTCATACTGTGCTTCTGTGCAAAATTATAACAATTATGATCGTATTCTTGCCTCATTAAATGGAAAGTTCATAATATAGATCCAGGCTTCAGAACTTTAGTTTTAATGGGCTTTGAAACATTTTTCTGGATATAGAAGCTTGCAGTTTTTAAAATTGTGCCTTCAAATATGTGTTACATTTTTGTTTCAAAGTTTCGCTTGTTTTGGTGTTATTCTCCGTTCGCTGGTTGATTAAAATGTTGCATGATATAATCTTAGATTTTCATAAAAACCAATTTCTCAAACGTTGAGAGAACCGCTTTGAAAATGTTTACGGAAATGATATAAAATGGTATTAATTAGACATAAAGGTAAATAAGTAATTTTTTTATTCCTTTTTTATAATGTACTTCACTCGAAAAATAAAGCTAAAAAAACTTAGATAAAAACTACAAGGTTGAAAAGAAAAATTATTGTAAATTAATTGTAAAAAAGTATTTAAAAATTAAACTATTAATTACTGATATTTATATTAGATTTTCCGGTAAATTTTAAATATTGACGATATTGTTTATTTAATTTTTTTTCAGGCAACTTAAACAAGAACTATTATGTTTAAGGAAGCGAGCTGCTCTGAGACCTGGTCTTGATCCGTTACGAAATTGTGCCCGGTGCTTGTCTGAATTGGGAAGAATTTTGAATCGTGGTGCTTTGTGTCCTTCATGTCTAAAGAAAGTTTGCAAAGATTGTCGACAGTATGGTGATGAAAATCACGAATGGCTCTGCATTTATTGCTATAAGCAAATGTAAGTATTATTGACTTTTTTCTCTTATCATTTTCTTAATTCAAAACTTCAGCGTTAAAAAAAAAAGATTTGAAGATTATCTTTCCCTCAGTCGATTTTAAAATATACTTCGATAAATTAGTTGTGCGTATGAAATAAGACTTTTTCATTTTCTTAGCTCTTTGTTAAATTTTTTTGACACAGAAAGTTTCCTTGATATTTATCAAAATATCATTTACTTAACTTTGAGAAAACTCCTTTATATCGCTTCTCAAACTTATTGTGATGTTCGATTCTTTCTGAAATATAAATGTTCCCAAACATTTAAAAGGCGTTCGGGATCTAGCATAGGAAAAATTTCTATATCAATGTCATCCACATCAAAACATGCGTATGAAAATTCATGAATGATTGCGAGTATTTGAAATGTCTCATTTAACGGACTTAGTATTCTGAAAAAGCACCAAAGATGAAATTCGATGGAAGCGTATTGTTTCATATCAGTATCTCATGCAATTAGTGTTCGAAGTGGTAAAGAATTCTTATTCAAAACAAGTTTATTGAACTCATTCATTTACTAACATTTGTTTCAAATGAAACATATTCGATAAATATCGAATTCTCAGACGCTGGTGAAGTATTTAAGTGTTTGATCCATATTCACGCGATATCTTATTTTGTATTTTGCTTTCTCAGGGATTGCATTTCGAAGTGTACTTTACATTGCAAATTGAAATTGCTCATTACGAAAATAAATAAAAATCTGAAATGTGCTGATGATTGCTTTATTAGCGATTTGGAAGCCCTGGCACCTGTTTCCAAGCATGCTAATTTTTTCATTTATTCTTATATATTTCTTTTTTTATCTCTAATTTTATTGGTTTAACACGAGAAGAATTAATCTTTGTCAGTCTATCGAAATGTTGTGAAGCAGTTACAGCAATTAATTTTCATTTGCTATCATTATTTGTAGTTTGTTTTATAATGATTCATTACCTCTAAATATGTAATTAACGCTTTATTTTTTTGTATTTAACGTGCAATTGTACATGGATATTAATTAATCATAACATAAGTCTTATTTTGTGCTAACTACTACGTTCTATTTACCTACATATAAGAGCAGGTAAAACGATTTTCTTAAATTGCATTTTGAAATCTTCCCTCCATTGTGCCTTCAATGTATAATTTTGTAAAGGGAGGTAAATCTCAATTATTGGCAGATTATTTATAAATTTGCGATTTCATAGGGTTTTTTACACCATCTACTTTTTATCCATACAGCTTCCTGGCTGCGAAATTTTATTTCTTCATTTTTATTATGGCAACTGTTTTCAGAACTAGGTTTCATTTTGGTAACAGAGGATTTCAAATTGAATCTCTGATTCTTTCAACATTCTGGTGTTTCTTATGAACAAGTCTGGCCATGAATAAAACATCTTTTATTTTGTACGTTGAGGGAATACTTTTTTAAAAAGTATATTGGTTGCTATTTCTCACATGTGTTGTTTTAATCGTCTGACCGTTATTCATAATTGCATAATCTATCCTCACGAAACTGTATTGTAATCTCAAACGGCACATAATTCTATTAAATCAGTTATTTGCTGGATGGATTGATATTATGTCACAGGATTCAGTTTTCATTTTGGTATATAAGTAGCCACTAATTCTTAAATATGACCTTTCACAATCAAACCCCTATGTAACGCTAACTGAATTCTTGGTATGTGAGCTTTATCGTGAAGAAAATTTTGTTCTGGATTATGAGAAAAATTTCTGGAGACCAAACAAAAATTTCGTTAAAAAGGATATGTAAAAATTATTTCCCGTGCTATATATATATATTTAAAATTAATTAAATCATTACATTAATTAATTTAACTGTAATGAAATTTATCTGGTATCTCCTGTTAAAATCGTCGAAAGAAAACATATGAATATATGGCAAATATGTTCATATGTTCGACATATAAATATAATAACATTTAAACCTATTGCTATAATGAATTAACCAAATCTTTTTTTAATACACACTTTTTCTGAAGAAAAGCTCAGTTTATATAAAACTTGAATGGAAAGAAGAATAATTTTCGTTTAAACTTTAAAGAGAGAAAAAAAGATTTTTTAAACAATTGCGAACTGTCCCTTTTCTGCGGAAGTGGTTTTCAGCATTGTTACAAAGTGACTCAGGTTTCGTCCTATGGTTTTGGAAACCGGATGCTTAATATTTCATCAATGATCGTTCTGAGCTCTTTGTCTCTTTCTTATCTGAAGACATAAAAGTAACCAAAATATTTTTTTTTATTTTACTCTTTCTTGTATTAAATTCAGGAAACTTGATTTGTTTCTTATGCCTGCCAAGCTTTCTTCTCTTGTCAGCTCAGACTGGTGTTCAACTCATTGTTTTCATGGATAGCAAATATTTTGAAAAGTAATTGTTTCCCATCCTTGGACCAATTTCTTCCCTTCAACGAGAGGTCACTGCATTGTGTTTCAGCCTTCAACGAATGCCTTGATGAGTTTATCATCTGTTGGTCAGTCGAAACGGGGTTTTGTTTGAAATATGAAAAGAAACATTAAATTGTATTTATGTGAATTTTCCATATCAAGGCTCCTTAAACTGACCCCAAATAGGGTCGTCAAAATACTGGAAATGAGTACACCTCATTACTCAAAAGTACCGAAAAAAAAGAAATCTTGATTTGAAATATTTTATTAAAATTTGCCAAACAAACTCACTTTTTGTTTAATAATTTAAAAAGGATTTCTTATTGATAATTGTATTCCTTACTTTGATATTTTCATTAGCTAGTAATCGCTTCACATTGTGATTTATTTTATGATCTGTTTTTCATTTATATTTTTCAGAAATATTTTCATTCTCACATGTGTAAATTATCCTTCTATTTCAAATACAAATTCTATTTTACGTGTAAGTTTGAAAAAGAAAGGAAGTAGCTATGCTTTATTTAGGCATGCTTACACTAATGGAACAGCTTTCATTTGTTTGTTCTATTTTCTATATTATCCTTAAATTTGAGTTTGTATTCCTGATCTATATTATTAGTAACGGATATCAATAGTTGCAATAATACTGGGGATGTGATATTACGCCAAGATGCTAAAACATACGAAATATCTTTTTATCGCTGTTTTATAAGCAATAAGAACAAATTACGCCTAATAATAAACAAAAACAAGTCTTGCAATTACTGCTTTATTAATGGTATTCGTCATTTGGTTTTCTTTCATTTCTAGATACAGTTGAATTCAAAACAGGATCATCAAATTTTCAAGATAAGATTTACAATCCTTGCAGAAATGGTATGCTAAATCAAGGCCAATATATTTGTACTTAGTGACTGCTTGCAGTAGTGGCTGTTTTTAGATGCTTTAGATGACTAAAAAAATCACTTTCACGTTTTTTGAAAGATTTTTAGTTTAATATTCTCATGGAATTTCTCTTTGAGCAGTTACATACGTGATTTACTATATAAATACTAAAATAGTGTTTTTAGACATTTTAAAATTTATCTTCGTGTTTTTGACTATCTTAAATCTTCCGTCTTCGCTTTTCCTTTCAAGTAATTTATAAAAAGACTATTAAGTAATTATTTTCAAGGTATAAATTCTTCTAAGTTCGGTAGATAAACTTAAGATGTGCTTATTATATCTAACCTTGTGCTGATTACCGCTGCCTTTACATCTTATTTGCTAAACAGTGCACTATAAAAAATGTTGAAAGGAATTATACCATGTATAAATTTTTATTAATCGTTCTATCAAAACATTCGTTAACATTATCTAGAATGATTCTATGTACAAATCAGCTGAAATGATATTAAATGTTAAAGCAGGGTTCAAAATCTGTGTTTGGAATTGTGATAGGATAAAACGCCGACATGCATTAACCCCTTAACTGTTTTATTGTCTTTACTATCTAATAAGATGACATCTTCTATTTTGGGAATATTTTTTTTTATTTTGATTCAAATGGAAATCCATTGAATACTTATCAATGTATTCGAAGTAATTTTAATATTAAATTATAATCGTTATGAGTGGTTTATTTTTTGCCTACACCTATCAAAATTCGATAAATCGATGCACGTATGGCACTCGGGCATAACAGTTAAGCGGTTAAAGAATTTATTGAGATATTATTACTGCCCCAAAACATCTCGCGTAATATGTTTAAAATAGGGCCTTTGGGAAGAATATGCGCGTGATTTACTTCCACTTTGAAGTGCATTATGTGCTGCTGAATAGATAGGAATATTATTCATCGATCTAGAAAAAAAAAATCAGAACGGATTTTAAATGGATTAAATAGCATTCCTCAGTGCAATTGAATCCCATCTGTATGTGAAAGGGCTCTATCGGTGTCTGATAAACAAATAATTTTTTTTTTAGTTTATGAACTCTTTTTTTCTAGAAATGAATGATATTTTCTGTGTGCTTTAAAATTTTTGATACGGATTGTTTTGCTTAGCACACCAGTATCTGACACTTGTTTCAAAAAGTTAACGCATGGTTAAATAAAATATTTATATATATCTTATCGCTCGCTCACTGACTTAAAATTGGCTCCGAAATATCAGAATTTTTTTTTATCGGTGCTCGTAAAATTTTGCAATTTTAGCAATGTAGAAGTAATGTTTACCGTCTGTGCATGTTAGTGAAATGATATGTGCTGTTTCATTGTCGTAACTAGATACATTTGTAGAAACGTTGGTGTTATTGTGTTTTACGTGCTCAACTTAATACTGGAATAAAATTATTTTTGTTTCTTTTTATTTCTTTCGTATAAATGAATCTTTTTTAGTAGATGCATGCAATAGATTTATTTGATGCTCACTTTTTCACTGCGTAGTGAGCTTCTGCTTTTATCTTGGATTTGAGTAGAATTCGTTAAAATATATTTATGATGTTGATGATAACTTTGCAAATGTTTCAATTCAATAAATGTTTTTATGCTAAATATTTTAATGAGAATGTGCTATTCTTTCAGCCAAGGAACATATTATATGGTTCTATATTTTCGGTAATCTCTCTCGTGTTGATTGGAATATCTACATTTAAAGGCTTGCCATTTATTTATAACAAACTTTACGTCATCTGACCGCGGTTCAAAATTACGAAGTCCGTCCCAAAATAGCCCTAGTGTTGCTTCAAACGGGGCGTTGATATAACTAAACTGAACTAAACTAAATTATAACAAACTTTACTCAGAATTCTAATTAGTCGAAAAATTCTAAGGCTTGAGTTTAAAACCGCGTATTTCGAATAGCTGCTTTTCTAAGATCTATTAAATGAAATTAATTTTTTCGATTTATCTACATAATCAATTCTTAAAATTATTTTGATTGTTCTGGTATTATCTTAATATTAAAAAAATCAATCATATAATAATCAGTCGGAAAAATTTAATCAATATTATTCCAAAATTCCAGACCCAGACAACATTGATATTTTTACATTGTACAAATTATGAGGCAACAGTATATATGGTCATGCCTATAGAAATTTCTCTTGAATATGAAGATTGATTATCTCTAACTATATATCGTATAAATTGATTGGAACTTAATTTGTACATTTAATTTTGAAAATTTACTTTGAAATAAAGAGTCTACCAGTGATCTTGCATATTGAGTAACAAGATAAATTTTGTATTAGATTCTATGTCATAAATCTAAAAATATATTTGATTAAAGAATAATAGCAACAAAAGAGTATGTGAATTAGCTCACTCTGGGTTTTATATTTTGAAAACCTGATTGTGGTCAGGCTTTTCAAATATACAGATTATTTTTCTAAGATTAATTTATTTTGGGAACGAATTTATGAGCTATTTCAGCATCTCAGTTAACCTACAATCAATTTATGCTCTGTTTTTAAAACAGAAATACTTTTTTCTAACATCAAATATATTTTCCTTTTTTGTTCCTGGAAAATTAAACCACCACTCGTACAAAGCCACAATTTTAATTGAATTATTCATACCTAGAATTCTTAAACTTCCTGCTCCATCAAAGACTGAAAATCATCGTTACTTTATCTTATTTGACTAATTTTTAAAATATAGTTCTTTTAATTAATCTATAAACTTGAACTTTTTTGTTATTCTGTTAGATTAGAAAAATTCCATCATCATTAAATACTTATAAGTTTAAATTTCATGTAAAAATTTGTTAAAACTTTTTTCTTACTGCTCTATTAATTCAGTACAGTTTTTTCAATAATATTTTCATTCTAAATTTCCTGAAATTTCAAAAATAGATGTAAATATCTTACAAATGATTTATTATGTTTCAGATTTTCCTTCTTGCGTTTACTTAAATGTAAAACATTCCTTTTAGAGCTAAAATTAGACTTTTCTTCCGAACCCGGGAGTTTCGCCTTTGAGTTATCGATCTTTTTGTGCTCTTCAGGTGCAGCAATTTTTATTGTGCATTTCAGATATTATTCATTAAAATGGATTAAAATATCATCAATGTTTGAACAAAGATGTATGCATATTTCCCAGAAATTATTTCTTTCTAGAAAGGAGATGCATCTACTTGTGTTATTTCTTGCCAATCATGAACATTTTTCTGAGATTTTTGTTTGAACTTCTAATTTAAAAGAAAAGGACATATATGCTTTAGTTCTCCTTTGCCAAACGCATGTGACTCATCATTTTTATAGTTATGAAGCGAAACTTTTTTTCTTGATTAAATATTCGGTGGATCTAATGATTAATTGGTAATGTTTTTTTATTTATTAATCTAGAATTTCAAAATTTTCATTTTATGTAATGAATATTTTAATCATTTGCATTTTGCGTTGGCAGATTTTTTTTTTTAAACTACAGAGTGTCCGAATAAGATTTTATTCGGATTTAATTTAATGAATACTGATTTTTAACATGTATGCTAAATTATGAAGTCGTGTAACAAAAGATATATCTTGTTAAATTGATTGAAAATTGAGGAATAAATTTAAGAAATATAAAAATTTAACTACTATACAGAATACATTTATTACGTTTTATAATTTAATTAAAATTTATAATGAATAAATTGTTTTCCATCACTAATTAGTTGGTGTTTAAAATTTCAACAATGTATCCAATAGAAGAAACCTCAGAAATATGGAAAGTCTTTGCGTCTCAATTTTCCGTATTTTACCGCGCAATTTTTCTTAACCAGTAATCTATGGTTCTGATTTTTTTTTTTCAAATCTAGTATGAACGTAAGACTACATGTTGTTTCTTGATGTGAAAAAAACAGAATTATCTTTAAGATAGATGGTACTGCTTATTAAGCAGTGAAATACTGTCTGTTAACTATTTATATATTCCTCCACCAGGAGATGTCAGTGGTTGTATATCAAAGAAAACAATGGCTATCTAAAGAAATGATAATATTGTTATCTTTTGCAATAAAAATATGTGAACTTTGTAATAATAACACCCGTGGGTAGAGCTTACAGAACTTGTTTAGAATATTCCCATCCTTGACAATACAGTCATACAATCGTTAGATAACATTTCTTTGCTCTCATTCATTTCTTGTGATGTCAAGAATAGTGGCATGAATGCAGCATTACAACTTTGTTTTATGTAGTGGAAGTATAATGTACAATTAATTCTGCATAAAAGAACTCGTGAAAGTTAGTAAGAACCAAAAGTTAATGAATGCACCATTCTACATACATAAAAAATTAATAAGAGGCAAAGTTCTGGATGATCTTGGAGATAATTTAATTTTTCTCTGCAAGCCAATCTACCTGTCTGGAAACTTCTGGTGCAATCAATGTTTCACTGCTGTAGGGCAGTGACGTATACTTATATCTATGCTAGTTTGCACAATTCGTCTATATTATATGAAATAACCACAAATATATAAATATCAAAATATTTTTATCTGTCGCCCTTCAGCATTGTTATACATTGAAGGGAAAAAATCGATTAGCTTCAGAAAATTTCGCATCTTACATTATTAGAAAACTGATTCTTAATGTGAATATCATGAATAACGAATGGATTTGTGTTACATAAAGAAATGTTGTTTGGCAACGATGCATTAGTTTTGCTTGAAATACCATTTATCAATCCAAATAATTTTTTTCCAGAAAAAGAAGATTCCTTAGATTTGAGTCCAATTACAAAAATCTGTACGACGTTTACTACCCAATTAATTTTAAAGAGTTTAAGATATTTTCAGGTTATATCCGAGAATTCAGTAAATAAAACTGACAATCCCAAACAGACATTATTTACATTTGCATGCATATCTGAATTCTTTCATTTGTAATTTATGCTCCTAATTTTACATTTTAATATGTGAATAAGTCCTCAATATTATAAAGCATAAATAGTTGCTATTCATATCTATTTACAGCCCTAAATATTCTTCTGATAAAATGTAAAATGTTTATAGATCATTTAATAAAAGGATGAGAAAAACAATCTTCGAATAACAAAAATTAGTTCCAAATATGGTCACAGGAGGGCAAATCACCGTGGAACTATGTGGCATTCATGTGGATTTTTTTATTTCAGTGCGATGCAGTAACTTTTATAAAGCCAACAAATATTCGTGGAGAACTTGTTTTCAGTGTAATTTATTTTTTTCCCTCCGCGCCAGCTGCTGTTCAAAGATTTCGGATTTAAAGGGGCTTCGGACAAGTCCAATCACTTATAAAGGATTCCGAAAAATGGTAATGAAATTGGAAGAAACAGGTTCGTTGTCTGGTCATGCTGGAAAAGAAAGAAAACTCGTTTTTTCAGAGATAGTGGAGGAGGTTGCTGTTCCAGTTAAGGGCGACAGAGCATCAAATTTTCAGGTCGCCATCAGTTCCCTGTTACTGACAAATTTTCCACGAATATTTGTAGGTTTTATAACAACTACTGCATCAAGTCGAAAAAAAAATAAATGTGTTCTATGGGTTCTCACGATGGTACTCTTTCGGACAGACATATTTAGAACTATTTAGTATTATTATTCGCTGAATGTTTTTTCAACTCTGTTGAATTATTCACAAAATTTCTCACTTTTTATGATGAATGATTATGACTATAGACAGCTTTGTTTAGAAGAACTTTATGAACACTCTGCATATATGATTTTTTTTACACATTTCTGGAATTTTTATGTACACAAAGTCAATATAAAGGTCAAAATTTTTATTTTTTAACAAATACATTTCATATCCAAAAGACTCGCTTTTTTTTTTTTACAATTATGCTATATATTTAGAATCAAAATTAAAAAAATTAAATCCTATGTCAACCTTATTCGAAATTCTCTTAGGTTTGTTAACAAATTCGTTTTGTTAGAGAAAATTAGGATTTCGCTGGATTCTGCCGAATATCCGTCTTGTGTTTCGATCCTATTCATATTAAATCTAGGTGCGAATTAGACGTGATGATGAGATTTAGAGGATGCCTTTGCATTCCATGTCTTCTCCGTGAGTTATATGTTTCTCATCCAAGAAAAAAAAATATTTTCTAGATTAATATTCTCATCTTTTTTCACAGGCAATTGAAAGCCATTTCTGGCGAATGGATGCAAGAATTCAGTAAGTTATCTATTCGACATGGTGTCAAAGATCCTCCAAGAGATCAGTTGAGGAAAGTACTTCAAGAATCTCAAAGAAAAGGTATTTTGTTATAAGCTATTTGATAGTGTTTCGTTTCCTTTTTTCTGTTTTTGTTTTCTTTAAGTTATACGGAATTTATGTTTCGCAGCTATATGCTTATTTAAAAGAGAATTTAAAGGCTAATAAAATAAATAGAAAAATAAAAGCAGCACTTTGTAAATGAGATAGAAAGAAAATGAAGAAGGCGTTTTCTATTATTTATATAAGTAATATTTGTTTGCAAGCTTATATTATTGCTTTCAGTATAAATTGGGGGATATGACTCTCGCACAGTATGTCTGCTTTAGAAGTTTTGCATTTTTTTAATAGAATGTTCACTGCCATTCTCTCTAAGAAATTATTAAATATTTTTCAAATTGTAAAATTAAGCAAAAATAGGTTGATTTCAATTTTTAGTCTCCATGCTTCTAAATACAATCCGTACTCTTGATAAAAGCTGTAAATTTTACATCTAGTTTCATTGAAAGAAAAATTAACCTTACCTGCAGAATATCTTCTCAAGAATGGCTTGCTGGGTTTTAAAATCTAATGTAGATTAATTTTCTTCACTTCGAAAAATATTTGTTGAAATGTTGATGAGTTAAAAACTGTTCATCAATCTTTCGGCAGCCTTTTTTCCTGCATAAACTTTTTTTGTTGTTTTTGCTTCAGAGATTTATTTTAAAAAGTAGAGATGATGCTTTCAAACTGCTTTGATAGATACTTCAAATCAATTTGTGTGGTCGGTGTGTTTGGAATCTATATCTGATTTGCAACATTGCTTTTGTTGCATCGGTTTTAAGTGATAATGAGTTTCAAAGGTGAGTATTTGTAAACATAAAGAACCATCTACTTGAAAGCTTTAAAAGACACCATTTAAAAAATAGAACTCAAACGCTTTGATCGTAGCAAACTCTGAAGTTTTTTTAGCTACTTTCAGTCGAAATGAGTGGGTGGAGTGCAATGACTGCGAAATGTAAAGAACTTGAAAGCGTGGTTTGACGCGGAGAAGTGCATCTTAAACCGATTAACAGCATAAACTCAATTCCTCTTGGCTTGAAATATTTTTTGGAAACACCTAATCATAATAATAAAAAAACTAATGGTAAAAGTACATTGGCACTTTTTTTCTTATTCTTAGAAAATCTTTTTGGAAATCATAAAATATAGCACTATATATTAGTGTGTGGGAGAAGTTCAATGACTCTAAACTCTGTTCCATTATCTCCTTAAAAAGCTCTTTTGAAAATTTTAATTATTATTACTTTATATGCTGCAAGAATTCGAACATGGAATTTTTCTTCAGTTCCGAAATTTTCTCTTTGTCTTCCGAAAATAATTTAACATTTCGTGTAATATTCTGATTTTTGCGCGATGTCAATATTTGCCATCGAATTTGCATTGTGATGACGTCCAACTTGCAAGCCTGAGCTGTATTCGTACACAATTTTTTTTAACATATGCAATCGTAGATTTGTAATCTATGTCTACTTTTATTTAGAATATATGCGGAAAGCTAAGCTATATTGAGTAACATTTTAGTATTAATACTTCAAGGTTTACAATGCTTTATTCTTCCTTGAATAAAAACCACACTCTTGGAAGTATTCTGAGGTTTTCTCAAAATGTTCTCAAATTATACTATAGTAATAGTCATTTTTCACATAAATATAAACATTTCATATGTTAACTTTAGAATCAGCAAAATGCAAAAGATAGAAGAATCACATAAATTGTTAAAATTCATCTCGGATATTTTTGCGTATAGAAAGTAGAGTTTCTTAAATTTCATTCATTTTCTTTTTCATGGGCCTAGCTTAATTTTAAAATTTCTAATAGAAATTACTCTCTTTTTGCCAAGAAGCTGAATTATATAATTCAAATAGTTTTAATTTATTATTCTTTTTTTTCTGTTTACTATATTGATAATTTATTATTTGATAAACTGGTTTATAAAATATTTATCTAGACATCCTCTATTTTTATTTAGATATCTTATTTTTTCCCCTACTTCTTTAACTTAATTTTAAAATATTTAGCCGAATATAAACAATGGATGAAACAACTTGGGCCAATATGCATTAGAAAATATTTGATTTTATTTAATTTTGCGTATCAAAGCAAAAGTAAAAATATTAAAATTATCCTTTAATTACTTCATTCAACAATAAATTATATATTTTTTGTCAAATTATATTTTTGCTGTTTGTCGTAACTGTTGCTTTTGAAAGAACGTGAAATTTAACTAACAAGTTGCATGGTATATTTAAAATCTACAGAAAATAGTTGCTTTTTTATGTATAAATGCTCTTGATTTTTTTAACACAGCTTATTCAAGCGACTGCTTCTATGCAAAAGATGATTAAAGAATGATTAAATGTGAAAATTATTTGCAGCATTATTTTCAATAAAAGCATTTTATTAAAATTGATAGCCGCTTCTTCTTGTTTAATAGTAACAGTAAAGACATTTTTAATTTATTCTTATCCAGTTTTTGAACAGTGTTGACCCCTTTTTTAACAGGCCTGTTGGAACCTGAAATTCTTGAAAAAAAGAAAATTCCCACTGCAGCTGAAATTCCTCCTCAGAAACCACCTCGTTCGTTTCAGTACGAACAATCTCGGGAGGAAATCCTTCATGAAGATAAAACGGATTCTTCTGAAAATGAAATTAAAGAAACTACCAATGAAACTTCGCGTTCTGGAGAAGTTAATCAAACTACAGAAACCAACCACAAACAATCGCCAAAAGTTCTTCCTAGGATTAGTCCATGGAACGGTATTGATCCCGAGCCAACAATTCCTATACGTGTTGATAAATCCCGTTCCTTCCGATCATTGCAGCAGTATGAAATTTCAGAACAGTCTAGTTACAGAGAACGCCAATCTTCCGACGAAGGACATTGCACACTTGGTTTCCGTTCTCGATCCACTAGTAGCGAAGTAATGGACGATAGTGAAAACCTCACCCCTGTGCCCATACCCAGAAAACGCCTCAGTCCACTGAAAAAGCAACAAGCAATCCCTGAACCCAGTTCCGTTGAGAAACAGCAGTCATCTGTTGATACCGTAGATAGCGGAGTTTTTAGTCCTGGCTTAAAAATGGAAAGCTCTATTGATAATACTGCACCACCATCTCCTTTGACTTCTTCCCAATTGTCTTCGACAGAACATGAATCTATTGACAGTCCTTCTAACCGTCCATCTCCATTTGCTCATCGTTCATCAAGTGAATCCAGTTCCAGCGAGAATGAGGAAAAACATCCAGCTCCTCCTGTGAAAACTTCAGATGTTCTTTTTAGAAAAGTCACACTGAAGAAAAGAAGCGCTGCATCTGCTGCAACCAAGACAATGAAAGAGAAACCCCTACCATCTGCTATGTCTGCAGGTAATTCAAATATTTTTTTTCTTCTTATTTTATGCCTATTTTCTGGTAAGATTTATTTTGGTTGACATGGCCATCGATTGTGCCTCTTTATAAATTCTATCTGATAGTTGAGAATTTGAAGTATCTTAACAAGCAACACTACCTCTTTCAATTTTCCAAATGTTACTGAAGGGGGGGGGGAGAAAAGAAAAAAAGAAAGAAATTTTATCAACGAATAAGAATGTAGTGGATTTTTTCCCCGTATTTGAAGTAGATCTATGGTTTCGTATTCATATCAAATGTTAAAACTGAAAGGGTGAAATGTTCCACCATATTTGTCATTTATAGTAAAAATTGAGATTTGCGTGTTTCTATTAAAGTGACGATTATTCCTCGTTATTTATTAAATATATACATTTTCATATAACTGTATATGCACTCGTAATTTGCTCATAAACAGATTTTATGTGAGAATTTCTTGAAAGTTTTAATTACCATTTTGCAAGAAATTCGATCAAGGTTCAGAATGTGTTTAGATATGTTATTCTGAAGAATAAGCTGTTACGTATAATTGTAAAAACGAGGCTTGTTGGAACGCGTAACCCCTCACCGTTTCTTTCTTTTTTTCCCTTTAATATACTGTAAATACAGTCGTTAAGAAATTTGGATTCAAATTTTCTTGGAAAATTCTTTTTTGCAAATTCATGCAGTACTCGAAACAATACTCGAGAATTTATATATTACTACAATTCTTATGTTTTCTGTTTTCGAATTCACGAGTACTGTTTTTAGCACCGAAAGTAATTAAATAACCTAAAATGATCGAATGCCACAGCCTGTCAAATGGCAGTACACACTACCATTATAGACCATTCCCTCTTCATCCAATAAAATGTATGAAACAAATCTTATAGAAGGGAAGTACAGAATAATTATTTTAAACTTTCTTTCTGACATTTTGGATCTAGAGTCTTTTAATTTGTTAAATGTTTTCTCAAATTCGAATTTTTTGAAATTATTTATATAAAAAATAAAATATTTGCATACACTAAAAGTATTTAAATAGCGTTTATATAACAAAGGGAAAATAAATTAAATGCAGCTATAGAAGTTACATATTATGTTTCTTTGTATATATTAAATTCTCGCAACTTATTCTTTATCATAAGCAGTTCAAAAAGTTCTTTTAATTTTTTATTTGGGATTATTGTACAGATCTCCCACGGCAGCTTCAGAAAACTCATGCTTTGACTTTTTAGGCAACAGTGCTGAATAAAGAGTTAAAGAACAGCTGCTTCGATATTTCGTGATAGCTTGAATTATTTTCGCAATCCGCCCGCATGCGGCAATCTGCTATGACTTTTATTTTGATTTAAGAGCATCTGACACTTGCTGTCTTTCAACATTTCATTCTAATTTGGATTTAGGTTTATAATACTGCTTTAAAAAAAATTTCCAGTATCCGCTTGTCTTCTAACGAAAACTTAAGTACATATTTTTAGTGTTTGCGTACCTATTGAAAAATGAAAACCATAATAACGCATTAATTTTTAAAAATTGCAATAATCGTATTTTTTTTATAATTTAATATTCTGAGTTCATTTTAGTTATTACTCTCTATTAACCTATTTCTGTTACAAATACGTATACTGTTTTGACCCGACAATCTTCAAAGATAAGTTATTGCTAAAATAAATTGCTATCGGTTATTTTGCTCTAACTTTTTTTTTTTAAAAAAAAAAAAAAAAACGCTATATATGCGCCATTTTTGTATGATTCCATGTACTTCTAGTTCAGACTTGAATTTCAAATTAATGGTCCCTACTATAAATACCATTAATATATTGCTAGTCAAGATACTTTTAAAACTCCATCTTTTCCAATAGCTGTTTGGTAATTGATAGATACTCAATTGTAGCTTTGCAAAATCTGCAGGCCGTGTTTCTTTCTTTCTTTATATAATAGAATTTATATATTTTAAATATATCAAACGATGAAAAATGTTACGCAAAAAGCGATTTTTTACGTCCTGTGATCATTTTTAACGTTATGTTAGTGTTGTTGTTGTTTCTAATGACACTTGTTGTAAACAAGCCCGCTGACTTTAGAAGTCAGTAATTTTAAGTCAAGGGTGCGTCTCTTGTTTTTTCAGTAGCGCCATCTAAGGCCAAGAGTACGACTTAGCTGCACACACGTCACAACCCTTTTTACGGGGCGGACTTCATTCATGCATTTCATTCACTCATCCACAGATCGTAATTTATACCTGAATCAGAGAACGGTCACCCCTGATCCAGTACTCCAAGAGGTATTACTCTTGACATGGAGGACTAAGTGACCACGACAGATTTATACGTGCGCCAGCCACCACACACGGAGAGTCTTTGGCCGGCGGGGTTTGAACTCATAACCCAAGGGAGGTGAATCCAACGCCCTAAATACCAGGCTATCCCGACCCTGATGTTATTGTAAATTAGCTGAATTAATCAAATCAAATACTTTATTATATTAGTATTAAAAGCTGTTGTATATTATCAATATGCAAACACTAAACAAGTCTGTTATTTAGTCAAAGTCGATTGATTTATGTACTTATTGATTCAATATTGTGGATCCAGAAATCACATAGAAAGAAGTGTGAACGTTAAAACGGCAGTTTAATTAAATTAACCCCAACTGGAACCAATAATTTTATTATTATCATTAGTCTCGTTGTTAAAGCTCCTTGTGTGCCAACAAGTATACCACAAGGCTTACAAACATGAGTCAATACACAATTGATAGAAGAAATTTCAAATATAAAGGATGCAGGCACAAATACAAAGAAAAATGAGGGAGACAAGAAAATACAAACATTCGGTTTGTTTGCATTTGGATTATCGAATGCTTTGCTATGATTAAATATTGCGACGGAAAAATATGTTTCCTTCCACTCTCAACTTTCTAACATATATATCAACAATGAAAATTGAAAAATAATTCGGAGTTATTAAAGTAGTTGAATTATTTCAATCAAAATGTTTTTTTTTTTTTTTTTTTTTGCAATTTATTTGAAATTATGTTCAACTTTTTCTAATCATTTCCTTTAATTTGAGTAAGCAATATTTTACTGTTGACATTAGTATAAAATAACAAAATTTTCAATCGTAAATACTTTAAAGATTCAAATTTAAATAACGCTAATAATTTTTTTCCTTGTAGACTAATATCTTATTATGTCATCTTTACTAACGAATATACAACTTCCCAAAATGTCTATGAGTTTTTGATATCTTTTTTTCATTGGTGATAGACATTTATTACGCATAGATACATGACTGTAATGCAAGTTGATGTTCGTTTAGAAATTTTCAATGGTATAAGAGTATTTTCTTCTTTTCTTAACTCTGAAGTATCACATTTCCACAAATCCCTCCATCGAATTATCAAATCTTTTTGAGCTTCCTTAGTGATATTTTTGTAATTACAAAAATAGACTTTAGATGCTTTTTGCAGATTTCAGTAATAAATCTGGAAAGCACATTCACTGAACGTTATCATGGTGGATAACGTTCAATGAAAAGTGGTTATTTCTTTTAAGTTGCACCTATCATTTGTAGTGGATTTACTGGGGAGGGGAAATTCACTCAAAGCTATTATAGATAACTAAATGTGAATTTCGTGATTTGCCAGGCATAAACAAATTCTTGAGTTGATGCTTATGTCAGTTTTTATATGGCTAAAGAATTCTGATGAATATCCTCTTAGTGGCTGTAGATTAAATGTTACTTTACCGTAGATAAAATATTGCAGATTTGATCTCGTCATATTTGTTCACATAAAGAAATTCATTCACGAATGTAAAATAACTATTTTATGTTTGAAACATATAAATCGTGCGTTTATTATGCACTTTGAAATACTAATTATCTGTTTGACAATATAAATCATGGAAAGATGTGGAGAAAAGAAATTAAAATCCTTTCCCATTCGTTTTAAAATTCTCCATGTCAGTTTACCTGAAAATCATTAATGAATGTATGCCAGTTTAATAAACATCCCTACCTGTTAAGAGAGAGATTTTAAAATTTACAATGGTGAAATTTAATTCTATTTTTATCTATTGAAACTAATATTTTCTAGTGAATAAAAATTAATTTGTTTTTAAAAACTGAAATATGCTTAATAGGCCTGTGCTAAATACATTTACGCAGTGTCTCGAAACAAAATATTATTTTCAGAATACATTAAAAAAATTCTTGTTTTATAAAATCACCTTTAATTCGTTATAGCTATAAGCGACTATTCACTCCCTCCAATATATATATTTAAATTTAAATTTTCCTTTTCATCATAAAGTAAGATACCTCATTCAGTTATGTTTCATCGATTTAGAACAATTTTTTTTAATGTCTTAAACAGTTCCTACATATGAATTTTTCTTTTTCATAATTATTTAAACATTTATTTCCGGCATTTGATAGATAGTAAAATTTTGTGCATATTTCCAGATATTTTGAGTAAATATTTTCCTTACAATTCTATGTTTTATTGTATATAGACAAATGCACATATAATATCTGTAATATATTTTTCGAAGAAAGTAAAATAATATATATTTTTTATTTTTCAGCTTCGTTATTTCGCGGGAATTCTATGTTCATGGATTTTAGCTCATTATATTAAATTTATTCATTATTTAAATTGAAGATGATACCTATATATATAATTTTATTTGTTTATTTGGGAGTACATTTGTCCATGCGAAATGTTCTATATCAATCTTTATTTCTTCTTCTTTATTATAATATAGTTCTTAAAATTCACAATATTTATAGAAGTTATTATATGCATAATAAATTTTTACAGGTCATGATATAAGTATCTGTACGTTATTTCTTTATTAGCACAATTCTTTTTCCGTAGTTGAAGCTATTTTAATGTTTAAATATTTTTTTTTTCTATCTATAGACATGAATCCAGTTACACCACATTCGGGCCTCAATAATTCTCTCTTTTATAACCTTTCTAATTCTTTCTGTCAGTCTAATTCTAAATGTAAACTAATGCATTCAAATGCTACTATTGCTAACTATGGTTCAATGAAAGCGCAAACTATTGGTTTTGGTCTTAAACAAAAACTTAATAACAAAAGCATGATAACATTTACTAATTCTCCAATACGTACTGAAGCATGCGCCGGGAAATCTTTGCCTAGTAACTCTGAGGCCCTTTGTGATGGTAGGAAGACGATCAAGGAAAACGTCTTACCTCCACAAGAAGGAGATCCGGATGGTGAAGAAAAATTTCTCTCGTCCTTTAAAGAACAAAAAATGCATCATAAAAAGGATTTTCGTCGTTGTAAAGTACGAAAGCCTACAAAGAAAGAAATTCAAGAACAAGAATATCCAAAGTGGACATCTGTAGATAAATCATTTGAAAAAGAATATGGTACTATTCATCCTCCATGTAATAAGAGAAAACATTTCAAATTCAAATCAGCAAATGTACAAAATCGATTTGAATCTCCCAATATGTTATTCCGCAGCTTATCTTTACCTAATCGACGAACTTTCTCTCATAATTGGCTCCAAACTTGGCCATGGAAATGCCATGCGTTGGAAGACTGGTTATGGTACTTAGAAGAACAACCATGTGAATCACGAGGTTTCAGTCTAATAAATATACTTCCGAATGATTACAAATTAGTTTATGTCAGCTCATCTTCAGATTCCGAAGACAGTTCTTCTGATTTTTCTAACCACAGCATTCATCATAATTTTGCATTTCACAATGATTCTCAATTAACATTTAACTCTTCTCTAAAAACGAACCACAGCAATTTTTATTTCGAAGACTCTGATTGGGAGTTAGAATCCATCGATAGCGGTGGTTCGGATTTCACATTAAATAGATACGAAAATTTAATTCAGGTCAACGAAGCGAGTAACTTTTTTATTCATAATTTACATGACGATAAAAAATGGGACAACAAACAAAAACAAACCTGCTCTTTAATAGTTGAGAAATCTAAATATAGGTCAATAGACTCGATCGGTGTAGATCATGATCAGAAAATGGAAATAAACAAATTTCACCTAAATAATTCACCATTCAATTTCTATGAAATGATGATTTACTTCAGTTCCTTAAATTTTTTACCGTATCATAAAGATAAAATGGAAAATGTTCGTTATCTAACAAAATGCCCGATTCTTTCCACATCTGTGGAAATTGAACGTGTAAGCAAACATTTTAGCCAGATGATTTCAATTGATTTAGACATAACAGACAGTATCTACTTAACAACGTTACGATATGATGAATTGCAGGATGACAATTCTTTCTTAGCATTCACTGATAGATTTAAAAGAGAAACAATGGATATATCTCTTTTAAATAAAGATGTCTGTCGCTTTTTTCATTTAGTTACTCAGAATCCTTTAATAAATTTTCAGTATGCAAATCTTTTAAAATTGATGTTGAATAATTTTCAGAGTGAATTTCTTTACAGTAGTTATAATATTTTCAAGCCCAAAATATCATTAGATTACTGTGCTTCTACTCTGAACTGGATTCAATTTCCACAAATTTCGACGGAGATTAAAAATATCGTATTTAGTTTCAAAATTAACAATTTCAACTCCGACCAAAGTAACATAGTTAATGAAAGGATAACAATGATAGAAGGAAAATATAGCACAAAAAATACGAAAAAAATGAACTCATTCTTTGATCGGACATCTGACTATTTTCCATTTTCAAAAGCAATAACATCACAACAATTGTTATCTTCAAACAGATTACAATTATCAGCGAAACACTCTGGAAAACACTTTATTGTAACTTCTCAGACGTCGCTCGCAAATATTTATAAAAATGTAAGTAATTACTTTCCTACAAAAAACGCCATTTCAGAGCTATGGAATCAAAATTTCGAAAATCAATTCCTTCCCACGACGTACAATGTAGTTCATTTTTTGAACTGTGATACCCTTTTTTTAAGAAATAATTGTAGCGCGGAGCGATTTGGCGGCAAGTTTTACTCTCTACAGTTCTGCAACCCTGGTTGGCGGCATGATTGTTACGGGAAGGTGGGGAACTTGCTACATCCAGGTGACGCCAACGCGTTTCATTACTTTTCTTCCCCCCCTTCCTCCGGTGATCTAACTAACCGTGGTAATGACAAGTCTGCAACAGGTTGGGGGAAACAGCGCTGTTCTATTGCTGTAGCGACGCGGCGAGTCATAGACCTTAACCTCAGGGCATTGGAGTGTGGACGTGAGGTACTAGATGTGGCCGATCTCACTACTCTCATAGGGTGGGTTGCTATTACCGGAGTTTCAAGCTCCGCCAAACATGGTGGTATAGCGAGCATAGTAAACGCCTTTTTTTATCATGCCCCACCTGTTGCTTCTAAACCGGAAGCTGATTATCTCCTGCGCCTGACCAGATCAGATCCGTGTTTATTGTTTCAGCGGTCTCCACATGCGAGCGGAGTGGCACGTATGATAGCTTTAAAATCGGAAGATACAGTTATTTCTACGTTAGTTAAAACTGAGTATGCTAACAAATTTTGCCTGGATGAAACTAGAAAGGGAGTTGATGCTATGCAGCTCGAAGATGAGGAATCATCTGTTCAAAACATCCCACAGTGTGCTGAACTTTTATCTTCTGTGCATGATGCATCTCCATTGGGTGATGCTTCAGAAACAGGTACACAAACCGCCACTGATGGCGCGGAGAAATCATCTGTTGGTGCGAGTTACGAAAATGTAAACAAACTTTATCCGTCTTTGAATTTACCTGAATGTGATAAAAATAGAACATCGAGCAGCTCTTCAGAAATTTGTTTTAATCGGGATGTGCTGGAAGTCCAAGAATCATTAAAAAAATTTGATTCCGATATTTTAACTTGTGTAAAAAATATATTTTTGGAAGAATTTTCTACCGAATCAACTTTAATTTGTAAGAATGAATTGTCTAAAAGTTTTTCATCTGTAATTTATAATTGTTCAGAAACTTTTGAAAGAGTTGATTGTCATTGCAATAAGCCATGTGATGTGCCTTCATCTCCATCAGTTGTTGATGCAACTAGATCTCTTGGAGATGAAGGAGAAATTTTATCTAGTGGAGATGAATTGGACAAGCTCGAATCAGATACTGATTCTCAGGATACTGTGATAGAAGGTGAAGCATATAAAAGGATCAGAAGTGTTGCAATCAAAGAAAAAATTCTTCATGCAAATGAGGAATTATTTGGTGTAAATGTTAAAGAATCATTCTGTGATACTACAAGCTCTAGTAAATTTATTGGTGTTAACAGTGCAGAAGTAAGTCCTGAAAATTCTTATAATAGTTGTAAAGAAATTCCAAGAAAAACATTACAAAACTTATTTCATGATGACTCTAGCAGTACTGATAAAAAATCATCATATTCGAATTTAAAAGAAATTAATCCCATTCAAAATGCATTTTCAATATCAAAACATTTTCAGCCTTTTCAACAGACTGATTTATCAGCTTTCCATCCTGTGTCATCTTTATCATTCATAGAAAATAAAATAAATGAAGTGGAGTCTAGAGAATGCAGTGATAACTCTAATGAACTGTCTCCGTCAAGTTCCTACAAAGCATCTTTTAGTGAAAATATTTGCTCATCAGAGTCCAGCGATAATGGTAGTGATGGAGAAGAAGTCATTCTTAGTGACACTTCCACATCATCTGATGAAGCTACTTACATTGCCCCATCTTCTGCTTTTCGTTATTATAATCATCCACTTTCATACAGACTACATACCATTGTTGAAGAAAGTTGTGAGGAAAGTGAAAGGAGTTCAAGAAGCTCTGGGCCAACAAGTAGAGCTAATTCAGATTTTGAATATTTTGATAAAACCCAATTATCATCTTCCAAGAGCCCAAGAAAAATGTTTCGAAAGTCTGTTACTGATAATACCATTATTAGCCATGCAAAAAATGGAAAAAGTTCACCATCATATGCTGTCCTAGCTACTTCTCGATTAGAAAAATATTTCAAGTCTGGTTTATTAGAAGGTGAAGTGTCTTATCCTGAAGATGATATGACTGATGAAAGTGGAGGTATCAGCAGTGATGATGAAATATCTATTGCTCATGTTAAAGATGATTTAAAGAATCAGTTAAATGACAGTAAATCAAGTTCAGAGAAGTTGAGCAAATTAAGTTCTTCATCAACTGAGAAATCAGGCATCTATTCAAAATCATTACCTACTCCTGATTCAATTTCAAATACTTTCAAATGCTGTTCTTCCAGTTTTGAAACACATAAACAGTCATTTACAAAGAAAGAAAATATTATCAATAACCCACCTTTCAGGACAGCTTATGAATCTGAAGCCTCAACATCAGATACAAAACAAAATAAAAGTACTGATTCTGTTTCTGATGATGATGCAAAATATATAATGAGTCACCTGATGCAGCATATTACTAATAACTCTGATGTGAAACCTGAGGTATATCCTGAAGTAAAAGATGTTTCTCCAATGCTTAAAATATTAGAATCTGAAATAGCTCGTTTGATGCTGACTGTTTCACCTGCATCATTATCTACTGGTGATCCTAGTAGTAGCTGTAGTAGTACTATTGGAAGCAATAATAGTGATTATGGTAGTGATACATTAGAATCGGCTGAAGATTCCACTTCTGAGGAGGATATCAATGCTAGAGAAGTACCTGAAAATCGTACTGTTCTGGATCTTCCTTCTCAAAATGAGTCTGGTTCTAGCTTGGGAAATAATGAAAATCCATCTGTAGAAAATAATTTATCTGAAATGCCTCAAGTGCCTGATGCAGTTGTTTCAGAAGAAACATTATTTATATGCAAGCAGCTAATGGCATCACTGAAAAAGATTGCTGACGCTAAAGAAGGTACAGCTGCATCTGATGAGTACTGTTCAAATTCAGAAGACCACTCTGCAAAACAATACATAACAGACCAGATAGTTTCTCTAATGCAAACTGTTAATGCTAGTCATAATAATTCACCATTATTAAGAACATTAACATCAAACGTTTCATCTATTATGCAAGTGGATAGTGACGTTAGCCAAGATCGATCTGATTCTGATAGCCCTCCCTTAAATGATGAGAAGAGAGATCATCCTAAAAGCAAAACCCCATCTGAATCAGGTTCTGAAACAACAATATCTGCCAGCATAAGTATACCCAGTTATGATGATTCTGATCGAACACCTACTGAGTCAGAAATCTCTCATGAAATGGATGAGCTTTATGCCCTTCTTGAAAGTAATGGAAGTCATCAAGATGTGATATCTTCAGCTAAATTTTCATATGATCTAGATACAAATGGACTTGAAAAAAATGAATCCCCACGAAATTTAGATTCTCCTTTAAATGAAACATTTACCATTTCTAATTCTTCTGATTCATGTGATATTATTCCTTCAACATCTGATGTTCGTTCTTCTTTATTGTCAGGAGCAGCAAGTAAATTAGAAAGTCTCTTACCTATTACAATAGAGGAGAGGATTGCCAGGTATAAAGATGCTTTCCTAGGTGATGAAACAGAAACTGAATATAAAGTGAATGAAACAAGAATAAATGTTATTTTACCACGACCTTCCAAATCTGATATTAAAAATACAGAACTTCCTGTGTGCAGAAGTCGAAAGCTTGCATGTTTTAATCCTGATTTAAAAGCAAGAGAGAGCTGTGATATTACACCATATAATTCAAATGCTAATAAAAGCATGAAAAATGAAGAAAACTATAATATAACATCAGTAAAAATAATTTCTCATAACACTTATCCTCTGTCATCTGCTATACATAAAATTTTAAGTAGCAATATTGATTCAAAATATTTGGAACAAAAATTAGACTATCAGATTGTGAATATCTTAGATTCATCTGCTGATAAAATTTCTTTAAGTGATGGTGATCTAAGTAATGATACTCCTATTCATGTAAGTGAAAAAGATATTGAAGTAGATGATTCCCCTAGTATAATTGCACCTTTACCTAAAGTCATAAACCCAAAAGAAAAAGCATCTAGTGAAAATGACCTACTAGTTGCTAATTATCGTGCTGAAAATAAAGTTAACAAAGTTATAGGAACTAAATCTGTAGGTAATATTTCAGAATTGGAAAACACAAATAATAAAAGTGGATTTCGAGATACTGGCTATTATTCATTTAAGTCTTCAGAAGACAGTTTTTTGAGTTTTGACGATTCAACAAGTCAAACTTCATCTGCATCATTGACTAAACATAGATCTTTAACATCTACTGAAACTATTCCTGAAGAGGAGGAATCTAGTTCCACACATAAAGGAACAACAGCCACAAAGATGTCACTGAGTTCCAGTAATATTCCAGATGCAGTGTGTGATGCATCATCTTCAAAGTCCAGTACATTGCCTCTTAGTTTACGCAATAAATTGTCTGTAACTCCTGGTGGTAATCATCGGAGCCGTTCATCCTTTTTTTCTACCTCAGGTGTCCTGAGAAAGCTGACACTACTTCGAGGTATTTATTAATTTTAAAGCATTTCTATTTCATTGCTGCTTAGTAAATATTACTTGTGTTTCAATCTTTTTTTTTATCTAAAAGTTGCTGGTAAATATATATATATTTTTAATGCGCTTATAATTTTTATCCCAAATAATCAAAAAAAAAAATTTCTTTTTCTGAGTTTATACATTTGAAATTTTTCTTTTCTTAATGGGGAAAGTCTACTATATAACTAAATTTAATTTTACAATATTATATATATAGAAATCAATTTTGAAATCCTGATTTACAAGATTAGTTGTTTTCTTATTGCCTGTCTCTGATTTAAACTGATAAATAATAGGGTATTTTTCAAACTTTTTAAAAATCTTAATTATTAATGAAATTTATTTTAATAAATTATATTTTTTGAATTCTGTTTGTAGCGTATATTAATTAGCATAATATTTGACTAAAATTTTACATTTCTTTTTTTTTTTAAATTCATTTGTTTATTTTTATAAAAAATATTTAATTCATCTATTTTAAATTATTTGGCTATATTTATTGCAATATCTTTAATACAATGGATTCAGGTGTTCAAGTATTTTATAAAAATTAATTTTATAAAGAAAGCATTTTATAATTTTCTTTCATTTGATTGAAGCTACTTTCTTTTCTGATTTCATTATAAATCATGAAAAATGTATCAATGATTTAGATGTCCTGCTGCTTTAAAAGAAATAATATACCCTGCAATTTATTTGAATCAGATCATTCCTACACTCCAAGTTTACTCAGAATTATTCTACTTAATTTCATTATCATTAAAAGTAACAAAGTTCTGAATTGCTTGTCTTAAAATAAGCATATTCATAATTATTTTTGATTTGAAACATTATGTTCCAATTTGTCTTTTTGTGCAAAAGAAATTAGCAGAATTGTGTATTAATCATTTATATATCAGCTATTCTATTTGAGAATATCCAATTTACAATTTATTTAAAAATAAAATTTCATTTATATTTATTTGAAAATGTGGTTTTTTAAATGAAAGCCTCATTTTTTATGGATAAATCATTTTTCAGATATAAAAAGTGCAATATACTGTGATTCATAATTTTTTTTTTTTTAATTTCTTAGTTTTAAATAGTAGAAACAAAAATTTTCTGTTCAATTCTTTTATGCAAATTTTAAAAAATTTATACAGTTAGTTAAAAAGGTCTGCATTATTACTGCATGACAGATAAATAAGAGACACCATTGATACAATTTATTAACTCCTATGTTCCTATTTGACAATGTCAACCAGTTGTAATTATTCTGTGAAATGAAGAATTTCTCATATTATGTGTTTCCATAGGAAATGAACAGGAAAAAAGATTTTCTTCTGTTTCATAAAAAGGAATAATTTTCTATTGTAAAAAAGGAAATCCCATCATTTTGAAGAAAAAATCTGATATTTTGTTTGTAATCTTGAACATGTGATAACAAATTTGATGGGTTAGTATTTATGGACCACTAGAATGATGAAAGAATACTGTTTTGACTGTTTCTTCTATTTTTTTAAATTTTAATTTCTTTAAATTAGTTAACTAAAAGATATTTTCATTTATAAAGAAAATTAAATTTAATTCATAAATATAATTCTGATATGAGTTTTGTTGATTCTTATATGGGTTGGGTTGATGAAATAATGAGCATCTACTATCACAACTTCATGTTAAAAAATGATGGTAGAATTTATTTGCAAATGCATGAAATATTGCTGTTGATCCTAGATGGCTGTTACATACTCCAATACTTAGAAAAGATAATGAACTTTCTCATCTAGAGTTTTGTCGAGAAATTACAGCTGACCTTTTATGGTTAAAGACAAAAAGTTAGTGATTGGATATAGCAGAGGAAGATTGATGACTTAAACAGTAATTTAAGATAGACGTACATGATGCTAAGGAAAATTAGACTCCAATGCAATGATTGAAAAAAAAAAAGAGGATTTTATTTAATGTTCTTTCCAGAGTACTATAAGAAACATTTATAAAATTCAACTTTCAAAAATTTTTGTGCTGAAATAGGGAAGATGGGGCACATTATTAGATGGGATACAGTGTTACAGTTAAATTCACTTTAAAGTGATAGCAACATAAACAGTTTATGTAAAATCTTTTCAGGCATCTTGTTTTCAAGAAATATGTATTTTTGGAAAAATTTACACCATTAGTTACATTTCTATAAATCTGTCCTTTTCAAGGTTTATAGAAAAATTTTATGTTTGTAATTAAATTAATTTTAATCAATAGTAGTGCTTATGTTATAATGAATAATGTTTTAGTAATAAAGCTAATTGTGTGTAAGTTCTGGTGAGTTAAAAGGGATAATCTAAATTCATGTTATGAACTCATAAATTTTTTTTACATCCGATGGAGTAGAATGTTATAGAATGGAATGGACCATACTGTTACATACATTTTTTGCCCAATTAATGCATTTGAGACAAGTATATATTTCATAAAGTAAATTTTATTTCCATTAATAGATCTCCAGTTTTAAATGCTATTAATTAGATTTTCATTCTTCCAATTACTTAGAATAAGTTGTATAGATTGGTTACAAATTGCATTTTGATAAAGAAATTTGTTATTATTTATTGTTTTTGTCTCTTTACTACAATGCTGACAGAATGATTTGTAAAAACTTCCATCATTTAATAAATCAATTTTTAGTCATGATTAAAACTAATTAAGTCAATTTATGAAAAACATGGGTTCAACAACTGATGTGTTTTATACTTTTCTTCAATTTTGCACTGTAAATAAAACAAATTTAATGGTCAACCTCTAAGGTATTAATATCCTTATACATATAGGAAAATGATTAAATATTTAAGACATTTCACTGGGAAATAGAATGGAAATTTTAAAATTATGCTAAATCAAAAATATTTAAATTAAATCATTAAATATTTTTTAAATATTTATTTTTTGGCATTCAATTAATATTTTCTCTCATATTACTTACTGCATAGTTAAATTAATATCTTCATTTATGCTAGTAAAAGAAAACTAAATTGATGAAAGTGTTATATTTCTCGTAATTTGAAGATAAGCTGCAATATATGGGTTTTGGAACATATTTAACCCTAGTGGAAAAGATTTAAATCTAATGTGTGACTTGTTAATGGAATGATTTCATATTATTTTATTTTAATTTGGCATTCAATAAGTTTGTTATGGCCACCTAAATTTCTTATGGTGAATACAATTTTGAGTCTTTTACAAATGTATGGAAAGTGACATAATTCTTATTTCCTTTGTGTATATAGATATAACTGGTACAGTAAAATGCTTGTCTATTTTCTCTTGGATACAATATGAATTATGATTAGTACTTAATGCTACTGCTGTGAAGCAAAAACATGGCAATTTTTGAACTTTTGAAAATTTTGGTATATGCCTTTTTTAGCAATACTTAATATAATATTTCTCAGTGTAATATTAAGTTGTTTTTTCTTGTCACAACCAAAAATTCATTTTACTTTCTCTAATTGTTAATTTCAAAGTTTCATGTCAGAATAGAGATGGATGATTAGTATATGCTTGTATAAAGAGCTAACTGAAAAATCAAATGTAGTAAAAAATTATACTTTCATATACCATCTTTTAAATTTTAAAGCATTATAAAAGTATTTTCTTAAAAATTCTTTCATATTGGAGCTTTAACATTTGCAGCATTTTTACCATTTTGAAATATTGAGTTTGGACCAGAGATTTATTCTCATGTGAACCATATAATACCTTTTGTTTTGGAAAAAACTTATAATTTTCTTATTTAATTCATAAAGATTGCAGTGTAATGCATTAATGTTGTAAGGTGTGCATGCTGTTTTCAAATATTAAATTTTCTTGTGTGTTTATGTGTGCATAAAATTAACTCATCGTATCTGGCTTTAATATATAAAGATGATTAAATTAAAATCTTTCATTTATATAAAACCATTAAATCTTGCATTTTCATTGTATATCTTATATTTAATAGTCAGTTACTACTGTGTATGAAATAATGTAGGAAAGCTACTTTTACTTTAAAGTGTATTTAGTAAGTAAAGTTTTCTTATTAAAGTGTATTATGTAGCTATTATAAAATAGGTATTCATGAGAATTGAAAAGAAAAGGGCTTAAATACTGTTTAAAATGCTTGACAAATTATTCTTTTGATTCTATATAGCTTATCAAAAATCATATGTGTGTGTGAATGTAAAATTGTGGTAGATAATCAACAGTTCTTTTGACTTTCAGCATGCTTTTGTTAGCGAAATTTTTTAAGCCATGGTATTGATTTTTGGGAAGAAATCTATTTTTAACAATTTCAACACTGTTTTATATTTAAAAATATAACTCGAAAATGGGCTGTTGAATCTCTAATTATTTTTCAAAGATAATTTGTATTCTGTTTACATAATGTACATAAAAAAATCAGTAAAGATATCAAAAGAATCTTATTGCATACCGTTTTCTTTGCTACCGTCATTGACAGAAAATTTCTAACATTCACATCCTCTAATAACATTAACGTGGAGGGTTACCAAATCCTAATCACAGTTTCTTGAGCATTAAATGAAATAATTACTTAAGTACATTAAGTACTTATTTTCTTATGCAGAAAAATTAACTTGACTAAGGTTATATAATGTTTTACACGGTTGCTTTGCATTTTTTATAGATAAGTGATAAATATTTTATAAATACAGCAGAACTCTAGTTATCCGAATTAAACGAGGATCGTGTCAATTTGGATATGAGGAAAATCGGATTATTCAATAAAGCTCGGAAAATAAGTAAAAAATCTCTCAGACGTAAAAGAGCTATTTAATTCATGAAATTAAATTTAACAAACAAGAACTTCAAAAAACTGCAAATATTCTAAAATTTACATTTAAAAAAAAAGAAATCAATTATTTATCAAACCTACCAAAGAGAAACCAGCCACTAATTAAATTATGTTTGAAGGTTCATCATACATACATTTTGAAATTACGTATGATCAATACTATATATATGTATGTGCATCCTGTTAAAGTTGCTAAAAGCAGTCTCCTTCTGTTGGAAAAGACTGTATGAAAACCTCTGACAGCACTTCCACTATTATTTTTATAATTTTGTAATGTTCCTTTTATCTTCCAAAAGCGATTCAGATAATTGTCAATTCATATTCGAATAATTAGAGTTCCAGTATGTTATATACATGCAAAATTTCTATCCATTTTCTTGCCAGAAATAGAGTTTCTTAGCCCTGAAAATAGGCTTCTTCTGACTCAGGGTCGTGAGTTAGAAACTCGGTTTGCCGCTTATACAGTCCTGGTGTTCTTTACATCTGACGAGTGTCGGGCATTCTCCCGCGGGTGTGCTGTGAAACTTTGAAAAGGTCATCTTCGTCATCTGGCCTTGCTACAAAATTACGAAGCCTGCTCATAATAGCCCTCGTAGAGCTCCTGGGCATTAATCTAACCAAATAGTCCGAAACTAACGACGCAGAAGTCAGTACAAATAATTATAAATAATTTGTTTTGTTAATTTGAATAATGCGTGCCATTTTCATTTTCTTTTCATAAATAAATGTTTAGAAAATTAAGATGGTCCACGGATCGTGATAAACGTCTGCAGATGTAAGTCGAATTGAACTCACCATGCAAGAAATAAAATTTAATGTCACTGCCATACAAATCCGAATTTTGTTGGTAGTTGTGTTTATGTCAAAATGTATCTCAAATTAATTGATGTAACACGCTATCTGAAATGGCTCATTTATGCGTAAATGCGTATATTTTCTAATTTATAGTACGGATATACGCAAAATTGTAAATGTGTCAACATAGTAAACGCTCGGCAAATGTGTAATTTAAAACAATTTAGCATTTTTAAAGCCGGGATATTAATAATCAGCTTATAATCATTATTTACGTTATTGATTTTTCGATGATGAAGAATGTTTGGACAAAATCATTTTTTTTTTTCCTTCCTCGGAGTTATTAGGTATGTTAAACATATTTTATCTCACATCTGCCATTTGCATATTATGGAATAGATGTACTTTTTAGGTAACCATCGTAAAATCTGTTAATGAATTGGAAAATCCTTATTTATTTGAATTTTTGTGGTACTTACACTTTAAAGGTATGGATCTTAATAAATAAATTATCTTATGCAAACAAAAGATATCCACATGTATAATAAAAGCAATTTTTGCCATGTATGCTCTACTTTAATTTTACTTGTTGATTGTGTATTTCTCTTTTCTAGCTTTAACTTCGTTCATTTAAAATTGTTAGAATAGAGTTGTATAATTAAATATAATAAACATAAAATTACTTTAGTTTTATTTTAATTATCTTTTATTGAAATTTATTTTTAAATTTGAAAGCATCTGCTTTATAGCAACAATTTGTGAACTGTGTAATATGGATTTAAATGTATGAAAACATCTTCTAAAAATAGACAGTTAGTTGATAATAGTTGTGGAAAGATTATATTTGTTTTCGTACTATTTATATGGAAAGTCAGTCGCAAGATTCTTCTTCGTGCTATATTTTTCAAAAGTTTACTATGATATAAGCTGTGATTAGAATAAATGTTTTACAGTGCAAATTATTGTGGGATATCAATGAGATATACCAATCATATATACTGTCGAACCCCCATGTATCGAGCTTCCGTATATCGAAAATCTCTATAATTCGAACTTCTTCAGGAGCCTTGGATTTTTATAAGAAAAACAATTAGATCGAATAGAATCTTTACACACAGAACAAAACATTTCTCATAAAAGATTATTTACACCTTTTGCGCTCAAAAATCTTTCGGCTTCGTTCAAGGCATTTCAATTCAATTAAAGGAAAAAACGAAAAGGCTGCTTTACGGATTCGTATTACAATAGAAATTCGTAGAAAACTAGAAGATTGTTAATGAAGTAAGAATAAACTCTTACTGGTAAGTCATACGTTCTTAGCTTTTACCTTTCCGAATTTTTTTTCCTAAATTTGTGCGAGATTTTTACTTTAAATTAATTTAGCTTGGAATTTTATATAATGAAAATGAACCCTAATGGAAATTTTTAAAGCACGAAAGATGCATTCAGCTTTATGTAGATGTAGAAAGGAGGAGAAAAAATACAGATTACAAAAAAAAAAAAATGAAATTTTGAATACTGCGGTGTAAACAATTTCGAAAAATTGTGATTCCATTATTGAAATCTTTAAAAGTTTTGTTGGTGATCGGAAATGTAATGTTAGTACATTAAAAGTAAATTCTCAAATTCCATACCTGTTTGTAATTTTTAAAAAATTTCTTTTATAGTTGAAATTTATTTTCTTTAACACACATGTACAAAAGGAAAAAAATAGTTTAATTTAGATAGTAAAGAAATATTGAATTTTGTATTTCTGTGTATGGAAAGTTTTTCCAGAACACTTCAAATATGGTATATAGAGGTGCTGCTGTATTTTGCTTTTCACAACCTTACGATTGCCTATTTCGTCAGTTAAAAAATAAGATAAACAGTTTTAAGATGTGCTAGTAATAATACGCTGTATTTTTTTAAATGTAAAACTGTAATTAGACTTTATTTTCACTGGAATCTATTTTTGCAAAATATATTGTAACGGATATGCTGCGTTTCAGTTCTGAATTAATTATTAAGTTTTCAGAGTTATAACACAAAATTGAAAGATAGGAATATTTTTCTTTTATTAGTTATACAGTCCATTATATATTCCAAATGTAGGAATAATGAAAAAGGAATTGAAATTGGTAGACTGTGATTCTTACTACAAAATTTAGAATTTATTTGCAACCTCAAATCTATGACTTTTTTTAAAGGAATCTGAGTTGTTTGCATCTTTCCGCCGTTTTCTAAAAGCTTCCGCTTGATCACAGTAGAGACGATGAATTATTGTTATCAATCATTAAAAATGCATATTTTCTGAAAAGCGGTAGTTTCATCAATATGCGTACCTATTCACCATCATTACTGGCTTTAATTATGTTTGTTTGGTATATCAGTATAAATATGAAAAAAAAGAAAAAAAAAGTGCATTTTCGGTATTTAAATCTTTCTTTTACTTCCTCAAATGCAGAATTGCATTTAAGCCACGAAAACGATATATGCTGCATACGGAGACAATTCTTTATGCGAAAGAAAAGTCTAGAAATAATTTGTTTGGCCGAATTTTACGTTTAAGACCTGTATCGCTCAGTACGCCATCAGCGGTTGATGACAATCAAATTAAGGCACTGATCACAAATATAATAAACATATTACCTCTCATGAAATATACGAAGATCCATGAATTCCAATCATGAATCAAGTTTCGAATTCAACCACTCTTGGTTTCAGTAATCGCCTTAATGTTTTGATACCCACAAATTAAGACATTTATGGGTTGATTTCATAGAAGGATGTGGGGGGGGGGGGACCCCGATTCATTTTAGAAGCGACTAATAAAGGGATCGTCTACAATCGATTCACTATCTTCATTTGGCTGAGAATGGCCATAAAATTATTCGAATGAGATCCATTTACCACTTCAGAAAACATTGTCAATTTCCAGAAAGTTATATTTTATTGCTGATGAAATTAGAAGGACATTGTCTAAGACAAGCTGCTGCCTTCTAACCAAACAATTCATTAAAAAAATGTAGCCAGTTGGATATTTTGATACAAATTGGATAATCGTAAAGAAATTGCCATTCACCATGATAACGCTTTCATATGATTCTTTGATTACCCAGCGGTAGTTGTTGATATTTGGGTTGGATTTCTCATTCCCTACATACAGTCCTAACTTGGTACCTCTGGATTACCATCTCTTTTACTCATAGCAAAATTTATGAAAAGGGGGCATTTTCAATTGTCTGAAGGACTTCAAATAATACTTTGAACAGTTTTTTTTTCCAATCATGAATCAAGAGCCTTTTATGAGAGTGGAGTAGTGAAACTTCTAAAAAGACAAATCGTTATAGTATAAAATGATGCATTTGTCAAAAAAAAAAAAAAAAAAAAAATTTTACTTTAAAAAGTTACCGACGCTTTCCTAACTAACAGCATTATAGTTTCATTGTTATATCATGAATTGTTCATTATTTCTAGGATATTATTTATTTTTATGAGTTTATATACTACTTAATTTCGAATTAGCATGAAAAGTATCAAAATATGGAAAGGCAAAAAAAAATATGGAAAAAATACATAACAGTTTTATTGTTTTAAGCGATTGCATTGGCTATCCAAAACAGGCCTCTAAGTTTCACCCGGATATGTTGCTGAATAAGAGAGAGAGGTTTTGGAAATATTAAATTTAAAAAAGAAAAAAAAATATTGCTCTGTAGCAATTGTTTAAAGTATTAAATATTAATGTTTGTGAATATAACGATCATCAGAAAATGCATCCATTCTTAGTAATTAAAACAAAATGTAAAATTTATATTCTAATTTTCCCAATTTTTTTCTGAAAATGGGAAACCATTAAATATTATTTGAAATCAAGGAATAACTTTTAGGAAAGAATTATTTTTCAGTTCGCGATTTCAGATTGACCGAACAGTACTTATAGGCATTTTCCGACAACATGATTTTTCACAACAAATTTCGAAATTTTCAAAAAAAAAAAAAAAAAAAAAAAGAACAATGCTGTTATCGATCTGAAAATTTTACCAGTTATTCCTTTATTTGTAACGCGTATTTAAGTGGAATTTTAAAAATTTCGTTCAAATAATAAATTTAAAAAAAAAAATCGAAAATATTCTCTCCGTTTTGCATTTTTTTAAATTTGCTCTTTTCGTAGTTAAGCTATTACAACTTTCGGCATCTTATTTTATAGGTATTTTTAATAGATACAATTTTATTAATCTCAAATTAATAGTTTCTATTTAAATGAGAAAAACAGATGTTTGACAACCCCCACTACCATCTTTATCCAGTAAAATATCCGGATGTGAATTTAGAAGGCTGTTTTGGATATCCACCTCAACAACTTATACTTATGAAATTGCTGTTTTCCATGTCAAAGTACAATTTAACTGGACTATAAATAAGTACCATCACATCGAAAGTTTCTGAATCTATTATTCTATTTTATATTTTTTAAGAGGATAAAAGCATTTTTGGCTTTTTTTTTATAATCCAAAGTATTTGTTATCATATTAACTGTATTTCTCACGTATGCACTAATGATAAGGCATTCTTATCTCTATTTACAAATTGGAGTTGCTCGTTTCTTTTCTTACTTTTATGCAGATATTCCCATATCTGTTTATTCACTTATCATTTTCTTTCTTCATGTATACGTCTGCTTATATTTGTTAGGGATGCAAACTGTAGATCCAGAAGAAGTACATTTTAAATGTTATTAATGAAAGTATAGTAATAAAAGGTGGTACAGATTGATTTCTACTTTCAGGGTGGTTATGTGATAAAGCTTGTATATGTAGAAAAAAATTTATAGAATTTGAACAGATGTTTGTAGAAACTGTATAATTATTATTTAATCAAATAATTTTATATGAAATTAAAAAAGAAATTTAACTTGTCATAGTAATGAAATATGGTATTAAGCTTTATGAACAAGATTGCTGGCATGATTCACATTTTTGATTAGGATCTTTTCTCTAATTACAGACCTCTTAATCTATTTTATCTGTCCTTATCTTTAAGACCTTAACGACCTTAGATAACGGGTTATTTAATTAAATAGTACGTGTGAATAACACCCATGAGTCAAATGACATCAGCTACAGCCAAAGTATTAAGACCAAGCTTAAGTCCTTAATTAGTTAATTTTCTCATCAGTAATAGGTGTCTATTATATAGTTTCTTCTTTTGTAATGTGGAATTTATTTTTACCTCTTGTTTACTTCCGAAGAATGCCAGTTTTCTCAAGTACCATGTTTCCTGAAGTGAAAGTTTCATTTGCTATCTCCTTTTTATTATCGCCCTCAACAGCTTGCATATGTTTCCTGTCCGTATCAGAAATTTACTTATATCTTTTTCGGTTTTAAGTAAAAGGAATTGGCTGAATCTGCTTGTCAGCTGTGAAATTTTGGAGCCGAAACTAAGCTTTTCTAAATGACTGGATGCGCTTTGCTGAGTACTATTATTTCATTTCTTCCCTGTAATTGCTTTTGCAAAAAAAAGTATAAATTGGCCAAAAAATGCGAAAATAATTCATCTGTTTGCTTTGAAAATAAATCTGAACTTCATTTGGATAAAACTACTGAAGCTGACTCACAGCATGTTGGAGTTAATGGAATAAATAAGCCACAAACAAAGCTTGAACCGGAAAACGTGTGCCAGAATGGTTGTGAAAGTGCGACTAAGAAACAATCTGATGGTTCAGAGACTATCACAAGTGAGAAAAACTTTGCCGTAATTTTTAGTAGACCTCTGTTGGATACTTTTTGCTTTCAATTTTGATAATTTATCTATAGCTTGTTATTTTATCTAGGAAATGATCTGTCTTGCTTAGATTTCCATTCAGATCAATGTACTTAATATGATTGAAACTAAACTATAATTTAAATTTATTTACTAATTTTAATGCATTTCATTGTATCGTAATTTCAACACTTGGTAGAGAAATCTTTAATTTCAACACTTGGTAGAGAAATCTTAGCTGTCCTCTTCTTCAACTATTAAGCACAAATGCTGGATAGCAATTAAGTTTTTGCTTTACCGGAAAGTTGTTGATGAAAATTACGAAATAAGGATCATTTTGGATATTTTTGTCAAACAATTTTTGTTTTTTGTCAGATAAATATTGGGTCCTCGAAATGTTGCAATTGTGACCAATTTTTATCTGTGCTCATAATAGAAACTAAATATATTAATGTTGTTATTATTAATAGATCTTGGATAAACGAACAACAGCCCTCATCCCCACATTTTTTAATGAACTGTTCTCTTTTACATATCAGCACATTTTTAATATAATGTTAATAATTTATGCCAGGTTAATTTTTTATTTTAGTAACTTTATGAAAATGTATATGTTTTTGTTTGTTTACTTATTATGACTCCTGACTTCGTTCCATCCACATTTGTATATAATATTATTTAAACAGACGTTCGGTATTTATAAATTTTGTAATAACTAAGTGAATGTTATCAAACAAGATAGGAACCTGGTGATTTGAACTTCACAAAATGTTAATATTATTTTATTATTTTATAATTCATAAAATCCTTACTTTTACAAATTTATTTACTTGGCAACTAGGCTAAACATATTTTTAATCGGCCTGGCTGCGGCCTTCCTTAGCCCAACGGAGTTAGGCAGCTGCCTAATAGGAAATCCTCCCCTGCTCTTCTCCTAACATGTCGTTTGTTAGAGATATATGTATGTTGTCTGTAGAATTTATTTGTTAATATTTGAAATTGGGAAATAAACAAAACGTGCATACATTATATTTTTAAAGATAAATGAGATTGTTATATAAGACACAGATGTTATGAAAACCAACTTAATATTTAATCCTACTTTCTTTCATGAAAATAGGGATATTTTACATGTATTGAAACACAGTTTTGATCATAACGTTATTGTACATTTTTTAAAAAATCCTTTTCTAATAGTATTACTGAAATTCAGCTCCAATTAAATTTCTTTTCTCCGTTTGTAAAATGTTTATTTTCATAAATGCAAAATTTTTACTGATTAGGCTTTTTAAAGTATTTGGTGATAGTGATTGGAGAAAGATTTTCGCAAAAATCTTTTGCAGATATCCCCTGCCAGGTGTCAGTTTATAACTGATGATATATTTAGCATAAATATGTGGTTTTACTCATTTAAATTTAATCATTATTAATCATAATTATAATCATTCAATGAATTGAGAATTGATTGCATATCTTCTTTTTATGTAATATGTGTTTCCATTTTAATTTTTTTTATATTGCAAATTGAATTCGTTTATGATTTTGAACGTGATATGATTTCATTTTTATTCCAAAAAAAAAAAAAAAAAAAAAAAAACGTTATTTTCTACGCGCATGTGCTATAATGCATTCTTAGTAGCATAACTGAGTATTCATTTACTCTTAAAATTGTAACAGCATTTTGCAGTGTTTTTGTAATTTACTGTTCCATAAACTAACTTCTGATTATCTTTTGTTTGTTTTCTTTTATGGGTTTATAAAAAACTTTTGTTTAAATTCCGACTTATCTTAATTTATTTTTGCTTGCTGGAGTTTTTCCATCTTTGACATCATGATGCTTCGATCCATTTTCTAAATAATCAAAGGAAAAGCTTTCCCTGTGAGCTTTTTATCAGTGTAATTGTCAAAACTTAGTCAAAGTTGACTACCATTAGTAATTGTCACTAGTAGTGGATCACCATTTCGTTTTGCTCCATGAACTGCTTACAGAGAAGGAATATTTCTTTTGTGAGAATTAACTTGAAATGTCTAAATTTTTTAAATTCATGTGCTTTAAAATAGTTTTTAATTATGTGTCTTGCGATATTTTATAAACAAAAATGTGCATAGAAAATTTTATTGTTGCTTTCATTACATTTTATATTATAGATGAGAGTGGTAATTCCTTGAGGTCATCACCACATGGTAGACTACGTATACGAAATCGCTCATTGTCTGGAGGAAGTGAAGATGGTAAACAAAGGAAGACGACAGTACCTCAGATATCTGTTTCTGAATGTTTAGAAGTAATACTCACAAATCTCTCTTAGCATGTTTTTATTCATATATTTAGCATTTAAAAAAAGGTCAGGAAATTACCTTCTAAAACTCAAAAACCAGTCGAATATACTTATTAAAAAATAGATAGATCATATTTATAAATGATTTTTGTCTACATTTTAGATACTATCATGCTAAATTCATATAAAATTGAAAATGAGTAAAGATGCAACGCCTAGATAGATCGAAGTTTGTGTCTTGTCTTATTATATATATATATATATATATATATATATATATATATATATATATAT
>JAPMOR010052034.1:46039-75296 GCA_026543865.1 Argiope aurantia | reverse complement strand
ATATATATATATATATATATATATATATATATATATATATATATATACACACACACACAAGCTATGCGATGTTTAGCTTTAAAATTTTTATGTATCTCTATCTTGGTAGATCCATTAAAAAAATGAATTAAATTGAAATACTTGATATATATTGTTTATTGCGTTTTTTTAAAAATTATTATTTGCAGATTTCTTGATGAAGTTCATGTATCGCAATTTAATCTTTCTTTTAAACCCTTTCAAAACTGATTTTGAAGAAAAGTCATTAATTTAAATGTAATTGAAAGTATTGCCAGACTTAAAAGAGTTAATGCAATGCAGTGTTTAGATAAGTTGCTCCATAATTCTCTAGACACTTGGAAAGTTTAAAAAATTAAATTTTACATTTCGTCTATAAAAAAATATTTATTTTTAGAAAAATTAAGCTTCGTTAAATTTTCTGCTCGTCGAAGATACTTTTATCTTGTCTTCTAAATCAATGACTACTCTATTCTGATTTGATTTCAAATTGAAATTCTTAAAGAATTCGTTTTTGAAATTTAATATATTTTTTCTCCGCATTAGAATCCTGTTGGACGGTCTAGTACCGCTAGTTCCGAAAAAGAAAGTTCTGGAGTCCAAGAAGATGAAATTGATCAAGCATTTGCCTATCACTGTCGCAGTCAAATGTCATTATCTTCTTTTGGCGTAAGTTATTCAAATTTTATTAAAAATATCATAAATTTGTATTTGAAATTTAGAAAATTTTATTTCAATGACTAATTTTACATGCTCACAATCAGTTGCACCTGGTTAATGCCACACTGAGATAACAATCCCCTCATTACCCGAAACTTGTATTTATCCGACAATTTTTCCGTGTTGATGATTCAAAATTTCTAATGAGTTTTTTTAAAAGAATGTTTTAATAAAATGCGTTATTATATGTTCTGTTTACTTAGGGAGTTAAAGAATCTGATCATAAGTATTCTGAAGTATTCATTATTAGGTTGGATTTATCAAAGGTTAAGAATATTAAAAGAAAAAAAGGAGCCACTCAGCTTTATTTTGCTGTCGATCGTTGTAGAAGAAAACTAAGACAACGCCCTATTTTGATGCTCCGAATAGACTCCTCATGGGAAAAATTAGACAGAGTACAAATTTTTTTGATATTTTTCCATATTTAGATCTGCAAGATATTCTCTACACGTCAGTAATAGTATTTTTTACTGTTGTGAAATTTTAAAGGCATCTGTGAATTACGATCTGTATGTTACAATCGATTGCTACTTAATGCATGACGAAATATTATTGTGAAATTTTATTACGTTTGATATTAGTATGTTCGATTCTTTTCCACAAAAAATATTCAATATAATTTGAGAGTTTTCTTTAAATTGCTCCTGAGCCTCAATCACCTTTATGCACAAAACACCTAAATGGAAAATTTTGTTCTATGAGCGAAAAAAAAAATTAAATATATCTTTATTGTACAAAATAAATACTAATTAAAAAACATTATTTTTAATTATCTTGTTGGTAAAGCGAGAAAATTAATTTATTCTTTTTTGTGTGCTTTATTCCTACTTTTTTCCAATATATAGTATCCCTTTTATCATTGCTTACTACTAATAATTGACTTGAAATGCTTCATTGTTTTATTTTTCAAGCATATAAAAAAAGGGGTGCATTTCATTCACTGATAAATGTAAATCAATTTTTTTCCATGTTTTACCGGCATCTTAGTGCTCTATACAAATGATTTTTTTTTCCTTCCTTGAGGTGTTCGATATGCATGTTACCGTCTTGGGGCCCAAATCGCAGAACATCAATTGAAATGTTCATTCATTTATTTACTCTGCGTGACTTTAATTTCCGATTTTGTAGCGATTTTTTTTAAGTAGTTAACTTATCCATTCATTTCCTTTTTATCACCCTAGCTTATGATATAAATAAGAATTTGAAAGCAGGTATAGTTATAGGAGTAATTATCTATACTTATAATAAAGCACAATGTGTGTGTGTGTTGGCGCTCTACAGGCCAGACCGTTCAACCTACAGCTACCAAATTTGGCACGTGTATACCTTGGAGGCCGGGAATGTGCACCTGGGGGTTATTTTTTCGAATTTTTAATTAGAATTTTATTTATTTAAAAATTAAGCGAAATTTTGGCGTGTTTCTGCTATAACTTCCGAAAATATTACCGCACAAGAATGATTTTTACATGAAGTTAAAGATCAAAAATTTATCTTTTAAATGATACTAATGTTTTAATCTTAAAATTAAATTTCTATTTTTAAGGAATTTTTAAATAAATATTTTAACTATGTTTTTCAATAATTTTTTTCGTAAAAAATAAAAATTAAAATTAAGCACGTTTCGCATTCATAGGAAAAAATTAGCTTTTTTTAAAGTGCTGCCATCACATTGATTAAAGCTCCAATTAAAAATAAATTACATCTTTTTGGAAATGAAATCTGCAAAAATATAATTTTCGGCACGTGTCTTTAGGAAATGAAACAAATATGAAATATTATTTTTTCCAAAAAATAAATTCAAGAAAAATTATTTTATGATCTTTTACACTCTCTATATTATTAATCCAATAAATCAGTTTTATTTTAAGGCAAGTTATGTTTAATATGAACACGATAACCATTCAAATCAGGGCCACACAGCTAATTTGTAAACCTTTAGTAAGACACAGATCTGTTGCGACATAAATCGTAAATATTTTATTTAAAAGTAGCTAACGATTATTCTAATAATTATAAATTTTATTTTGTAAATAGTTGTGAAATTCAGATTGGCAACAGTGATATTTTTGGAACTTTTAATTTGTTATTTAAAAACGATGCTACAATTTTGAATGAAAATAAGTTGATGTAAGTTTGATAATATTATCTATAATGTAATAAGATTTAGTTTAATAATAAGTTTGTCTGCATTTTATTTTTGTTGACGCACGAACACAATAGATCTGCTAAAATGGTCTAAATAGAAAATGATTATATTTTATGTAACTTGATTCAATAAATGTTCTAATAAATAACGAATTTTTGATTTTACATAAAGCTTCTGCTGTGGAAATCACGAATAACAAAATGTTCTTGAAACACTAATATTTTAAATAAAAAGAGTTAATTTCCAATCAACTAAATCAATCACTTAAACTGACTGATTTATGAAAATTTGAATATCACTATTCAATAAAAAAAAGGATAATTTTAGATTTTCCATCGATCGTTTCAAAGAAAATACGCCAATCAGCGCGCAGGTTTCTCAAGATTAATTGGCCTAAGATTATCAAAATGTTGAGTTTTTCTAAATTTTTAACATTCAAAACTTCATAAATAAGTCTTAGTTGATAGTGGAAAATAGAAACATTCATTCATTTATTTAAAATTTGGTGTGTCCAGAATATTTCTCAGAATATGATACCTTACTGCATTAAATTTAGACTTCATAATTTTTGAAATATATTTATAGGCCGGAACAAAATATTATTATTGATTTCATTTCAATCCTTTTGAAAGCAAAACTAAAACTGAATTTTATGCTGAATCTGAGAAATTTTTGTTGAATTATGACATATTACATAAATTATGAAAAATATTTTGTAGTTCACATAAGACTTAAATACCGAGCGATTCTGTTTACAATATTCATATTCAATAATAATAATTATAAATAAATAACAATAAAGATGATAAATAAAATAAAACGCTTGGTTTTATTAAAAAATATCTTTATATTAATTGCAATTTCTACTTTAAATTAAAGTTGAAGTTTTACCGGAAATGACAACAAATTAGCAAAATATATATAGTAATTTGAACGAAACGATCTAAACAGCAGTATAAGTTTGATATGACTATCAAAATTTGAAGATTAAAAATGTTTTGTTTGAGAATCTATTAAGAGACCAGTTACTTAAAATATTTAATTGAAAATTGTAGCGAGCGGTAATACTGGCGAACCGGCAGGTCGCCAAAGGCGGTTAGTAATATATAAAATTACGCGAATAATTACTATTTACATAAGTACGAGAAGAATTATTTCATAAGATGGCTTTAAGAAGTAACCAGCTTGATAATCGAATTTGTGTATTAGAACATTTTTAATTAAACCACACTTAAATTGACATAGAAAAATGTAGCATTTATTAACCAATATATTAAATGGAATAGTAAAATTTAATAAATACAAGAGTTGAAAATCGTAAAAATATATTTAAATGTAAGTTGCTAAAACATTATAATTATATACTTTAGAATTCGGGAATAGATATAATTTAAATTTTTGTATTCGTTCTTAAAAGTTTAAAATTCTTTTCGAAAGGATTGAAGACTGCAATTTAATTTGTAACAAAATTATTTGACAAATCTTGATTGTTTCATTAACTGAAACTAAATAAATAAATTGTAAAAAACACGTAGAAGGAAAACGCACTTATGGTCTCTTGTCTTCTCTGTAAGTAATAAATCTTTAAAAAGATAATAATTTCAATCAAAATTTTGTGTATTATTTTGTAAATAAATATTTTCCCTTTTTTCAAAAGAAATTCTATCGAAACTGTATTTTATTCATCTTCACATGATAATTTTAAACATATTCATCTCAACAAGATATTCAGATTTTATTATTTATTTATTTTTGTTATTTACCCCACTTTTATCCTTCGTATAAATGTTAAATAAAAACACTGGGAAAATAATGGTAAGCTAAGACGTTTATTAACACTTCATGAATCATTAAAATTATTTAAAGTAATTCGTTTCCACCTGTGTATGGAATAAATGTAACATAAATTTGAATCCAAAAAATTTAATAATAAATGCATAATTCAATAATATTTTGGTGCCTGAATTTAATCTTATTTTTGATTATATACAATATTCTAAATTTAACTGTTGGATTAATTTTATGGCAGATTGATTTTGTGAAATTTACGATTTTTGTAAGAAGTCTTGAGCATTGAAAACAAACACCAATTAGTTTCAACAAACAGAAATGATCCTTTATTTGTTATAAAATATGGAATTCTTTATGCATTAACTATAAATAAGAAATAATTTGACCAGTATGTTTGGAAAATTAAACAGTTGCAATCCAACAAAGTATTTATTAAAAAAAATTCCATTTTTGTCATTTTATATTCCTTATATCACATTCTATAAACCAATAAGTAAAATTTCTACAAGGCTTGCCACATGGACAGACTCCACCAGCTTTAATAGTAGTGACTATTAATAACAGTGACAACACCTGAAAACCGTAATATTTTATTGATACTCTCTAGTTATGATTATTAACGTATTTACTTTGATTTGATATTTTTTGCCACATATATAAATGTGTACGTGCGTACTTGCGTGCCTTTTTCTCGTTATCAACAGATCACAAAAATCACCCATTGTTACTGAATAATGTTAAATAGAAAACAGAAAGAAAACAGCTGACATAAAAACCGACCCTCTTATTTTGATATAATGTTCTTGGAAATATATTGGGTTTTATCTTAGTATGCATAATATTTATATCATATTATCTTTAAGCTTTGTTTTATGTTTCCTTTCAGGGCAGAAGTGAAAGTGTAACAAGTGTTTACAGTGCTGCTGGTGGAGGTCGCTATGGAACAGTGACTGTTACAGGAGAGGTTTTGTTTGGCCTTAATTATAATTATAAAACAAGCACTCTTGAGATTAATGTAAAAGAATGTCGCAATCTAGCAGCAGTTGACGTTAAAAGGAATCGATCTGATCCGTAAGTATCAACATACATTCAATTAATATTATATTCAGAATAACTTAGTGTATTTAATAATGATTATATAAAATGTCAATATTTTAATATAAAAAAGAGTGTAAAAGTGCACATGCAGTAATCTGTAAATCAATTCATTGACAGATTAGGAAATTTTGATATGTTCTAAAATTCTATATATGTTCTTTTACTTGGTTATTATAGTTTTATTATTAGTTGATTAAACCATTTTTAAATAATTAATAATTTTAAAAAATTATTATCTTTAACTTATTTTAGTTTTATATGATTGTGGATTATTGAAGCAGTGTTGATTAAAATCATAAAAATATTCTAAATGTTATTTAATGTTCATTATTTCGCCATATTAATTGTAAAAATATAAATTTGGATAGATGTAATTTTTACTCATTTGTTCAACGCTGATAATTTCTGGTTATATTATCTAATGTTCTTAAAATATCAAAATTTATGTACATTATAAATACCGAAATCTTTTTATAACACTCTTATTAAATCTTTCTTAATTGTGAATCTGTTTAACTTTTGAAGAATTTTTTGTCCATAATTTTCTTCTGTTTTGAAATTAATTTTATTGTCTGTGAATATTGATCAAATATATATGCTCTGTAAAAGAACAACCTTCTCTAGTCTGATATAATGCATCTGAATCCTATGATACATTTTATGTAGCTCATCTTTCATTGCAAACACATGTTCCTTATTTTCGTTTGTAATTAAGATGTGATTATATATACAGGGTGTCTAAAATACTTTAATTCCATAAATAGTGATCGTAGACTTATATAAATTGCAATTTTATTTAAAAGATAAGTAGGGTAATTAAAAGGAGTATTGTGTTCTAGCACTTGACCATCTAATATAATATGCATGACCGAATTACTGTTGGTAATAATAGCTCCGATTACAAGCAGCTATACATAGATGCCTCTCAGTAGAGGTATGTCCTTTCATCAAGGGAGGGAGGAGGGAAATTGACAAGATTTTGTGAAATTGATTTTTAAAAGGGGGGAGGCATGCATAAGCTGATACTTCAAGTCAGAGCCGTAACTAGTGACTTGAAGACGAAAGGTGATAGTAGAAAACTTTCTTTATTGTTTCTCTAAACCTTCACTACTTTTTTTTTAAAAAAAATTCTGGTTAATCATTTTCTCAATGATTAAAATAGCTTCACAAACTTAAATTAATTTTTTAAAAAATATCTCATTGATGTATGCTATTCTGTTATTTTTTTATTCCTATTTAATTCTGATGGGTCAAAAAAGAAAACGATTTCCAAAGCTATTTGACACCATATGAAGCATAATATAAAACATAAGATAATTAAAGTAAAGCATTAAATTGTGAATTATTCAGTCTATTTTATTTTTGCATTTGGATTCTAACAGAACACTTTCTTGTGTACCGTCTTTTCCAGTCGTATTTTCTGGTAATCTATAGCTTTGCTCACAGACCTTTCATCTTTGCAGTCTGTATGCTAGTGACATTTGTTAGAAGGATTGATCTAATCTGATTAGTCATTGAAACAGTTGTGGGTAATTTTTATTTAATTAAAAATTAAGTTTATTTCTAATTAGATAAATGATTCCTAGAGTTGAAAAAGGAAAACATAAATACCTTTTCAAAGGTTAATTTTTCAGTTTTTAAAATCAATTTAAGAAAATCGAAAGTCCGTTTTTTCACTTGGATTATTCCCTACGCTCATAGTTACGGCCCTGTTTTAAATAATACAAAATTTTAATTTTTACAACTCTCTGCACATAAGATTTTTCCCATGAATAAAATGTCCAAAACACTGAGTAAGGGATGCATAAAAATTTCAAAATCACCTCTAAAATGTCCTATATATACAGGGTGGTTATAATTAAACTTCCCCTATAAACTGCATCATACAACGCAAATGGGTGAACGGATTGCAACGAAATTTGGTATATAGACTAGATACAAGATGCGCTCACGAAATTTCAGGTGGGGGGTCCAAAATATCCACCAGAGGGCGCCGTTTTCCGGAAAAATGTTAATTTTAACGCAATAAACGACCAAAACGGAATTATAGAAACAATATTAACGTTTATTGACTAGTTTCTGATCACTTTGTCATCGAACCACATTAAGGAATAAGTAACAGTATGCTGTTTGAGGGGGGGGGGAGAGACAGTTCGGTTTGCAGAAACAAGAACAGATTATGACGAAATTGCATAAGAGGAGCAGTTGTTAATCGTGTCCAGGGTGATGCTGGGTAAGGTGCTCCATGTGACCACCCTCATTTACCTGTAAAATTGCAAGTCGATGGACAGTGTTCAACAACAGATCGTAACTGATCAGTTGTGATGCTTCGCACATGAAGCGTTATGGAGTTCTTTAAGTCATTCAACGCCGCAACAAGATACCGTCATCCTTACAGCCTGGAACATCGCCATAAAACATGACAACGACTGAAAACGTTTCTTACCATAATTTGTTTTGCATAAAACTACGTCTTCTTCGTAAGCATGCAAATCTCGACATTCTTTCCTAGAACCGACAGCTTTTCTCGGTTTTACATTTTATTTCTCATAATTCTTGTTCTGGATTGTGAATATTCTGTTTTGGTCATTTTTTGTGTTAAATTTAATGTTTTTCCGGAAAAAGGTGCCCTCTGGTTAACATTTTGGAACTAAAAAATTTTTTTCGAAATTCCGTGAGCGCATCTCGTGCATAGTCTATATACCAAATTTCGTTGCAATCCATTCACCCGTTTGCGTTGTATGATGCTGTAGCGAATTGAGATGCGCGAGGATAGAACCTGGGACCTTGTGGTTCGCAGTCCAGTAACATAACCATTATGCAAAAGCAATTGACCGGGTAGCGTAGTTATTAACTGGCTGATATGCTATTCGCTACAGACTCTCCCTCCATTGAGTCGGAGGTGAGACAAACGATATGGCTGTTGAGTGGTGATGTATTAGCTGTTGATTCTAATGCGCCTATACCCATTTGAGTAGTGCCAAGCGTTATGGCGAGTGTGTGTGTGGGTGAATGGTTGCTGATGCTGCGTTACATGAGTGTGACGACTTTTGAGTTGCTGCGTCAAGGGAATCTGACGACTTTGGTTTGCTGTGGGTAGATGGTGCCACAACAGCTGAACGAAGGTTGAAAGTTCATCGTCCGAGGTCACCAATTTAGCGGTATTGAGATGTGCGTAGGATAGAACCTGGGACCTTATGTTTCGCAGTCCAGTAACATAACTATTATGCAAAAGCAATTGCTCGGGTAGCGTAGTTGTTAACTGGCTGATATGCTATTCACTACAACGCTGTTTATAGGGGAAGTTTAATTATAACCACTATATATATAGTATTCGAAGGTTTTTTAATGTGTTAATAATAAATTAAAATGAATTGTTTTGAACATAGATATAAATGCCACAGCAGAAGAATGCACAAATGTGTACATCTGTGTCCCTTTTATTTATAAAGCTCTCATGTACAGGAATTATTATTTTATTCTGAATAATAAAAATCTTCGAAATATTTTAATTTTATATTTCTTAAAATATATTAATCTGAAATTTTTAACCTATTTCATAAATTCTATATTTTTTTACACAATTTTGAAATTTCACTAATATTTCTAGGATCAATATTTAAGGAATTAAAGAAGATGCCGAAGTATTTATGATGCTCTGTACATCTTTAAAATACATTTTCATTCATTCAGAAACTTTTCTGTAATAGCTATAGAAACAAATTATCGTACCCATTTGTAATAAAATTAAAGTAATAATGTTTTACGGAATTTTCCTTATGCATTATTATATAGCATTACGTATGAAATAAAGCATTACTTATTATTCAATTTATTAAATAGAACTCATTTTATTAAGTCTTCAGTTTTCGTTAATCATTCGTTAAGGGATTGCAGTATTATGACATTATAGATTAAAAAGTTTGATTGTCAGCCAAATGAAATTCTTGAAAATTGTTTTTGCATAGCATGTTAAAACTTTCCTGCCTTTAAATTAAAAATTCTTTTTCCAAAAAAATCATATTTTATGTTATGTGATTTGAAACACAATAAGCAATTTATTAATATTTCATTAGGAACTCATGCGGTATTTATTGTGTTAGAAAAGCTAGACATTTCAGTAATTCCAGAGTCATAAGAACATGTTGGAATTTTCAAGAATTCTCTAAACTGTAATAAAATTTAATAATTAAAAAATTAGCGCGTTAAATTAAATATAGCGATCTTGTTATTAATTTGATAATGGATAGAAGAATATTAATATATAAATTTTTGTATTATATAAAAATTGCATTAATTCGTCTCTTCAACCTTTTATGAAAATATCATTGATTTTGATGAATGCATTATGTTCCAGTCAAATATGAAACGTAATTACAATTGCTTAGAAAATATTTTGAGAGAACATGCAAAAAACTTGAATACAGGACAATATCAGATGTTCTAGAGCTTATAATACTATAAATTTTGAAATTTTAAAAACGAACCCAAATCGTTTTTTCTGGTGAATTAAACCTGTCTTCCTTTCTGAAATGATACCCTTTTGTCTATTTTTGGAATTCTAAGTTTGTTTATCTCTATTTATTTATAATTTTGCCTAACATTTTGGAAAATAATTTTGCCAACTGTCATCCTTGTTTTCTTAATATGAGATTCCTTTTTTTTTTTTTTTTTTTACCTATAAAGTATATGTCTTCAATGTTAATGGTCGTGTATTAATTTTCTAGTTATGTGAAAGTTTATCTACTACCTGATCGTACCAAAAGTGGCAAAAGGAAAACGAAGGTGAAAAAACACACACTGAACCCTGTTTTTGACGAGTCTCTTAAAGTAAGTTTTTCCTGAATGTGTGTTAATTTCTTTGATAAAATATTTCACTTTCCTCAAGGTGACTTTGCTATTGATCACAGCAATTGAAAGATCATTATATATTATAATTTTTAGTGAAATAAAAGTTTTACATTTTCTAAGAAGAAAATCTTGATAAAGTGAATGAAATTTTGGGAAAATTGCATTATTAAAAGATATTGGAACTTTTCGCAAATTATTAAATTTTGAGTTCGAACAATGTTTGATAGACATAGTAATTTTTAACGATTTTTCTATAGCAGTATATTTAAGCATTAATGTTATGAAGAAATGTTTGTGTATTTTTCTCTCGTCTTTTTTTCCCTTAAATAAATAAAAAAAAACATATGCATTCAATATCTATTTTTATTTTATACCAGTTTAATTCGGAAAAAATTTTAATAAAGACAAATTGCTATTTCATTCTTCTATTTGAATTTTTTTCCCTGCTGTTTGAATTCTTCTGAAAAAGATGCATTTAATAACTAACTTATTATAAAAAATATTACTGATGAAGTATATCTCGATCTTTTTTAAGGAAACAAAATAAGTTTTCTCAGAATTCTTTAAAAATATTGTAAAAGATCTAATTTCTCAACAGTTGAATGGAATTTAATCATTTTCTGCCTTTTCTTTAGTTTGCTATGCATTCCTCTAATTCATCAAACAAACATTTAAAAAGATATATATATATATTGAAGTATCCATTTACTTCCAGTTGTTTAAATTAGAGGTAAATCAAAGATATTTGCTTTCGTTTGGAATGAAAATAATCTGAACATAATTATTTTAATTTTTCAAAATACTTTTATGAATTACAAATTGAGATAATTTAAGTAATTCATTGCCTACCTAAAAACAAATGATGAAAATTTGCGGTTATTTGAAGGTTAAATTTTGGGGCAGCTAGTTTAATTCTGCAGAAAAGAAGATATAAAACAGTAACTGTACCTTTGCAAGTGTCACAAAATTATTCACCATTTGTAATCCTTTTCTTTTATTTTGAAATATTTTATTTGCTTTAACTTTCTCTATTAATTATTATTATTATTATGTTCTTTTTAGTTCCATGTAACAATCAATGAATTAATCATCAGAACTCTGTGGCTTTCTGTATGGCATAGTGACAGATTTGGACGCAATGACTTCTTGGGTGAAGTGATGTTACCTTTAGGTAATGATGCAGTCGAAAATTCAGGTCCTAAATGGTATCCTCTACAAGAGAGAGTAAGTACTATGCCTATATGCGATAAAGCTACAAATTGCGACAGTAAAAATCATTATGACAAGCAAAAATATAGTCGCTAATTAATATGGTTTCGGCCGATGCTTCCTTTTATTTTTAAGGCATATTAAAAATTAAATTATTTTTAAGGCATATTTAAATCTGGTGTAAATTAATCTCATCATTGTATTCAAATATAGATTTCCCACCCCTTTTTATACAGATGTTGTATTTATCTTTAAAAATGAAGCAACAATGATTAATTATCATGAATACTTTATTCACTCGAGTTCTAAGTATTTGTTCGGAAACCAAAACTAAACATAGACTCTTTCAAAAATCAAATAGATTTGCATCTATCAGATGCGGGGTACTTAAGTCAAAATAAGTTCAAAGGTTTTTCAGACACTTAACGTTTATTGACAAATGGACGACACAAACACAGATACACTTATAAAAATCACACGGCTACGCCGAGATCACAATCCGTACTGAATATATCACGCAGCTCGCAGGCTGACGTCACAACATCACCGCCTGGTGGCGGTTACATTTCGCTTCGCTTTACAACATCCTCCCGCTCTTGAGACTCAGAAAGAGTCTGAAGTACATAACATACATTATTCAAGAGATCGAGTTTTTTAGGTGCTTTCACACATCTGCCAGAGGAGGTGTATTTTCTCATAATTACATCAGCAGCAGGTGCTGATTTGTTTTGATTATGACACACATCATGAGAATTAGATTCCTCTCCAGTAGGTTCCTTATGAATAAATTTTTAAAGAATAAATTCGCTGTATAGGGCGTAAAACTGTCCCATGTTGCGTTTTAAGTTTAACTGTCCGAATTTTTCCATCACGCCCTGGAATCAATTCAATAATTTTCGCCAAAACCCAAAACAAACGCTTTTTGTTATCATCACCTACTAAAACTATTTCTCCAACTCAGGACTACGCGAATGCTTTTCATTATGTTTTTGCACAAGTTGGCCAAGGTATTCCTTTTTAAAGCGCTGACGTGGGTCTTTCAACAAGTTGTTGTGATATTGTTTTCTTTTGGTGAGACATTTCGAACTTAACTCTTCAATACCTTCAGTATTTGAGCTTTTGTTTTCGATAAGGAACATACTAGGAGTAAGAGGAATCAATTCTTCTGTATTTTCTGAAACATAAGTTAACGGCCTACAATTGATAATGGATTCACAGTCACAAATTATGGTATACAGTTCATCATATGCTAAATTAGATTTTTCTAAGGTGCGTTTTAACAGATCTTTTAATATAAGTTTAGGGAGCAATGTAGAAGGCGTCAACATACCAAGAGGATCATAAAACGTTTGTACAGTAGACAAAATAAATCTCTTCGTTATTCTAGTTTCACAAGATAAAATTTCAAAATCAATTTTACATTTCAAAGTATCCTCATCTAAATTCCAAATTATTCCTAAAACTGAAGTATTTCCAGAATGTTCACTGATATGTTTACATTCCACATTGCTCTCCCAACCTCTCAAGTTAAAACAACCTTTAGACATGATGATTTTTGCTTTTTCTATAAAATTCTCAGCCTCTGAAATACTACAAACTCCAGTTAAACAATTGTCAACATAAAAAGAACATTTGAGTTTCTGCACAACATCATAAAATTCAGTACAATTTTCTAGAAGATGTATAATTGTAGCATTCAATAAAAATGGGCTGAAAGAAACACCAAATACAATTCTACAATGACTGTAAATCAATTCTTCATTACAAGGATAAAAGAATCTAAGAAAATTTCTAACTTTAGGTGCAACAGATAACATTAAGAATGCTTTCTCAATATCTGCACTAATACCAATTGGATACATTCTAAATCGATCGAGAATATCTGGTATTAATTCTATTAGATTAATTCCCTTAAACAAACATTCGTTCAAAGAAGGTTTCCCTAACTCAAAAGCAGAAGCGTCAAAAACCGGGAGAATTTTTGTAGTTTGACTTTCCAATTTAATCACTGGCCGGTGTGATAAATAATGGCATTCTTTATTTAATTCTAAATCTGGCACACGTTCAATAATATTCAAGTTTTCCCAATCCTGAAACACTTTCTTGTAATCCGAAAAGAATTCCCCATTTCCAAATTTGCTCATCATTTTTTCATGTCTTTTCCAGACTAATTCTTTATTACTAGGCAAATTCTTAGAATCATGTTTCCAAGGAAGTTCAACTTCATATCTTCCATCAGGAAGAATTTTCATTTTGTCATTAAAATCATATAAATCAATATCGTCTTTTCCCCCTTCAGATTCGGTGGGGCTAGAAATACCCAAAACTTCAAGTTGCCAAAGTTTATTTACTGGAAAGGTCATGGAATGCATTGATAATGTCGTTAAAATATTATCTTTTTTATAAGAACCCTTTCCAAAAACAGTCCAACCGAGTTTCGTTTCAATTGCGGTTAAACCAGATTCTAATTCAATTGCATATCCTGTCAATAATTTTTCTAAAACATCTGCGCCGATCAAAAGATTAATTTCTGTTTCATTTCGGAAAGAATCCGAGAAATCTATTTTCTTTCTTTTCAATTCATTCAAAATATCTTTATCCTCAATCCTAGGAATAAAGCCGCAAATTCTTCTTTCAGAAAGAACTTCAAAACTACAAGAAAATGTTTTGTCTAAATTACTGACCTCGGTCGGGAATACATGATAATTCATCGGTTTAGTTTCTTTCCCGCCGAATAACGCATGAATAACAGTTTCAGTTCTAAGTGGAGAAACATTGAATTGATTTACGATGTTGTCATTTATGTAGCTAGATTGCGAACCAGAATCGAAAACAGCGCGAATTAATTTCTGCTGACCTTGATGTCTAATGAAAATACAAAGCTTTTGCAAAAAGATAGTTTCGCTTTTGTTGATGTTAGAGAGGGAATTCTCAAATTTTGGAGCAACACATTTAGATTCATTATTTCTATCGCACATTTAATCAAAATGATGACTATTACAATGTGAACAATTCAATTGATTTTTAATATTACAAAATTTACTTATATGCCCAGATTTTTTTAAACAAGAAAAACATGCACCTTTTTTCTTTAATATTAATTTCTTATCATCTAAAGATATTTTCTTAGCTGAAAAACATTTCTCGCTAAGGTGCGATTTGTCACAAAAAATACAGTTTTGAACCTTCTTACCCTGCGTTTGAAGACTTACCAACGCTGAAGCGGTTGTTGATTCAATCGGTTGTAACCATTCATTATAGATTTTTGTAATTATCCCTTCTACGACAGCCTGGCTGGGATCCGAATCCAGCTCTAGCAAGGTTGATCATTTCTTCACCTTTTACTTCCTAGCGTATGAAGTTCATTAAGAACTCTAAAGTTCGTGGATCTTTAGTCTCTGACAGGCAACGTTGATTCTGGCTCCTTTCCCTGGCCAATAAGATTTCTTCAGGCAAACAGGACTCCACAAGTGGACACAGGAATTCGCTATATTTTTCCTGGGTACGTCCTAGGCTTTCTAGGTCGCGTATTTTCCCTTCCAGTTCGTCATATAATTCTGGAAGGTCAGTCTTGGAACGTCCGGAGGCCGCATTCTTCATCACCATGGACAGCAAGTCTCTCACGTATATTTGAACCAGTAAGTCTTCCCGTCCGAATCTTTCTTTTAGCTGAGCGATGGCTTTTGGATAGTTTTCAGCTGTAGCCGGGAAGCTTTCCACAACACGGGCTGCCTTCGTTTTTGACACAACAGCTTGCAGTAAATACTGAAATTTGTCTTCATTCGAAATGCTTGCATCCTCATCGATTTTCTTAAATTGACTCCAGAAGGTTAGGTATTCTTTGGCGTCTCCACTAAACTTCTTTAGCTCAATTTGCGGGAGTTTGAATTTGTGTCTTTCAGGGGATTCGTTAGTACTAACTTCCATCAAGCTCATTTGTTCGACTAGAGAACAAAGCTCAGAATACGTATCCCGATATTCCTCAGCCGACAAAAAGTCTTCTTCGTAAGCCGTTTCGGCATCATCCAGTTCCAAGATTCGGTTCGTAAGTTCGGTTTGGCATGTTTCCAAACGGCTTATGAATTTGTCGAATTATGAAATTTTGTCGAATTATGAATTATGAAATTTGTCGCGAATTTGCGACTTCAAAATCGCAAGCTTTTTCAGTTCAGGTATTTCCTTCATAAGCTCTTCTTCAAGCTTTTTCGCACATGCCGTAAACGAAGTACGATACGATTTTCGCTGTGTTTTCAACTGTGTCAAATCCATTGTCATGAAAATCAGAAAAATTCAAATCAAAAGTACCCGGTCCTGTCACGGACGCCACTATGTTCGGAAACCAAAACTAAACATAGACTCTTTCAAAAATCAAATAGGTTTGCATCTACCAGATGCGGGGTACTTAAGTCAAAATAAGTTCAAAGGTTTTTCAGACACATAACGTTTATTGACAAATGGACGACACAAACACAGATACACTTATAAAAATCACACGGCTACGCCGAGATCACAATCCGTACTGAATATATCACGCAGCTCGCAGGCTGACGTCACAACATCACCGCCTGGTGGCGGTTACATTTCGCTTCGCTTTACAATAGTATTTAACTTATATACGTTTATTCCAATTATATTGGTTGTTGTCTCTTATGGTTCTCAATAGATAATAACCTTTTCATCAATTCCAGCAGCACTCTTCCTACTGCTCTCTTCAGCTAAGAGGAACCAACCACCTTGTTGACTAGAAAAATGCTCCTTTCTGTTCAGGAATTCTACTCTTTCACTGATTCACAGTTGTTTTGCATCTTTCAGTAAAGACGATTGCATCTTTCCCACACTTAAAATAATCGTATAATTCCTCTAGAAAAAATTTGGGGCCAGATTACATATTTCAAAATAGGAAATGCATCGTCACGTACAAAAATTAATAATTGCTAGGATTATATCAATTTTAGATTTGAGGGCTTTATATACTAACTTTTGATTTGTTTGTTAACAATTTAATTGTCTTTATTTTAAAAAGACGGATAAAAAGTATATAATTAAATACGTCTAATATTCAGAGAAAACAAGACGTGATTAGGATATTATTATTATTATTATAGCAATAAAAAATATCTTTCAAACTAATTTTGGATATATAATTTTCTATATTTTAAAACAGTTAAAAACACAGTTTTCATGTAATATTTTTAGGAAATTATTAGTACAAAATTGTCAAAATGTCAATTTCATACATTTTTGAATGAAAATTAATTAGTCTGAAATTTGTACAACTAATTAAAACCTATTTATGTCAGATTTGGAAGCTGTAGGTCAAGTAGTCTCCACTAAAACATCAATAAACACATGCTATTTTTTATTGCCATTAAAAATAGAAATGTCACCAAAAATAATTCACTGTAATGTTTCATCTTTAAGTCTCTTATAACAAAAGAGTCGTGTTTTTCTTATTTATTAAAATGGATTCGAAAATATTGGAGAAATTCGCAACACCCTGAAGACTTGAGACTTCGATTATCAGTGAATAGTAATTTTATCAGTTTTTCTTCGATATATACAATGACTAATATATTTTTTGTGAAGTTTAAAACGATAGCAGTCTTTATAAGATCTTTATAGGATTTTAAATATTAATTAATTTGTATTTGTAGGTTGACAAATTCTTAATTGAAATTATTTTACTTATATTGTATATATTATGTGTTCTTTTAATAGTTGGAAACATTAGATGCTCCTGTCAGTTACAAGGGTGACCTTATATTAGCTTTGAAGTATGCTCCTCCTGATGTCACTAGTCGTAAATTTTCTAAAAAACCTGGTGTACCTGTAAAAGGTTCCTTAGAAGTTCTTGTAAGAGAAGCTCGTAATTTAATGGCTACTCGTTCCAATGGAACATCAGATCCATTTTGTAAAAGGTTTGTTACTTTTTAATGTTTTAAAACTGCTAGTTTTTATGTATTTCACTTTTTAAATGTTAATTTTTTAAAAATTTATATTACCTACCGATAGCAAAAAATACGCAATACACTTAGGAATACTAATTTGGTTCAAAAAGGCAGGTTTTCCGGCTCCAGCAAAGAAATTTATTAAAGCAATTTCTTATAAACCTAAAAAGGATAGCTTTATGTAGTAGGAAAAGTTTCTTTGTTCACACTTACACACTAAAATTTACACTCATGGATATGAAAGATTCAGTATGGAATATTTTACCTTTAAGAGTATTAAGTTCTCTTATAAAATATTATGGATAATAAATGTATAATTTAAACATTTTTTAAAAACTGTTTTTCTCATACTTTAAAGACATTTATGTCAAAACTAGTTGAGAAGTAGAGAGGGACTATATGTTTGTTTACAGTCAACTAATATTTTGAAATAGGGCTATAATTAATTTGACTCTTACTGATTATTTTTGGTAGTTGACTGAAACAATCTTGAAGTTGATGACTTTCGTAATAATAAAAGTACAGATTAAAAAAAAAAACTGTAATTTGAAAACAAACTAATCCTAAATAAACTAAATTCAAACTAAAGCAGTAAGGTAATGAGAATACCTCATCTATTGTGAGGTATTCTTTCTGCTCCTTTAAAGCTATGCTCTCTCTCTCATAAATATTTTGATTCATTTCTCTTATTAAAAAAAAGTTACTAAATGTTTTCTACGCATGTTTTTCTGGCATAAAGAGCGTCAGTCGTTTATAAATAATGTAATATTTTAATCGTATCTCAGAATGATATGATCTAAAAATGATATGTGATAAATAAATAATACTTTAGTAATCTAATCATTAGATGCAAGTAAAAATCATAGAAAATTGTAATAAGTTATGCTAGATATTTTAGGGATTCATTTGTAGTTCACAAATAAACTACCTAAAATAAATTTTCAATATATAATAATTTAAATATTTTTAAATAAGGAATAAGAAAGAAAATTTTTCTCCATATTATTCTCATTTACTCACATCTTAAAATGATCTCAAAAAGAGTTTAAAAATCTTTGAGCTCGTATTTCCTTTTTCATTAGATCATAGCACTGGAAAATACATAATATATGTATATTTTTTAACTGAGGATTGGTTTCCTTATCACTGAATTTATTTTAGTTGATTTTTGAAATATAATTTCTTTACAATATTCATTATTATGCTATTTAAATTTCAGTTTTATTTCATAATATTCTTGGCTTTTCTTTAAGGTCATATTACTACAAATTTGCATCTATCTATCTCCCCCCCCCCTTATATGCATTATCACGTTTGTTTATTTTTTTTATTTAAAAATTTGTGTACCTTACTTTTACATTACGGTGCTATTCATATAACATTTTCTATTTCTAGCTATTTGTTGCCTGACAAAAGCAAATCTGGCAAACAGAAAACTCCTGTTTTTAAGAAATCATGTAATCCTAAGTGGAATCATACTTTCATTTATGAAGATGTTTCGCTGGATGATTTGAAAGAGCGTTGTTTAGAGTTGACCATTTGGGACTACGATAAAATTACTAGCAACGATTTCCTTGGCGGGGTCAGACTTTGCCTGGGAACAGGTAAAAGGAGGTTTTTGTTAACATATGTAATACTGATATGATTTTTTTCCAATTTGCAGGAATTAGTAAGAAGAGTAGGAATGTTCAACATTCATATATAATGAAGGAGTATGTTACTATAAAACAAGAATTTCTCATTTATTTTTCAAATTCTCGATCTATTTACTATTTAAAAATATGTACTTTTTTTTTTTCCCCTCTAGAGAATTTCGGATATTAATTTCCAAACTTTAAAAACAACTTTGCAAATTAAATGTATGTTTATTAATATTAAATGATGAATTTTTTCTATATAGTAATAGTTTTAATTAATGCATATTGTTCCATTTTATAACTGTATTTATACTTTGTTTTCTTATTAAAGTAAAAAGAATTATTTATAAGAAACATATCATTGAATAGTCAGCAGTATTAGTATTTTTGCTTATTACTTTGATTAAAATATGTTTTGATAATGCTATTATATATTATATATTTTAGGTAAATATCAAGGCAGAGAAGTTGATTGGATGGACTCTGTGGGTGAAGAAAGATCTCTTTGGTACACCATGCTAGAAAGACCAAATACTTGGGTAGATGGTTCCCTTCTTTTAAGGCCCAACATGCAGGGGAGAAGAGTGAATTAAGGAATGCCAGATATAATGATTTCATGTTATTATATTAAAATCTACCCAGAATTTAATTGCATATAATTTTTTTAATCCGTTTTCATTAACCCCAAAGTAAAAACTCTGGGTTAACGAAAATGAAACTAACAAAATTTATCTAAATGAAAGAAAAAAAATATATGTTGAAAAGCAATGAAAAGATCTGCTCCTTAAAAAGTTAAAGCATTATATGATATATAAGTCTGCATATTATAAAAGAAAATGAATGACAGATTTAAAGAAATCTCCCACCCACCTCATTCTTTACAATCTTACATTGATATGCATCTGTATTTTGTTAAAACCATCTAATTGAGTTTTATATATTGGTGTGTTGTAAGTTTCACTATATTACTGAAATACAAATCTGAACTTCTGTTGGTACATTCTGGTATTAATGTTCTTTTATTTAATTTTAAAAAACAATATTATGGTAATATTTTTTTTCGTTTTGCAAATGCTGTTTTTTTCTTTTAATTTCAGTATTTCAATGAATGATACTGTCTTTTAAAAATTGAATTTAAAAAATTGCGGATGTAAACTACTTGTGTGATGTGAATAGAGTCGAATTTTAAGCAATCAAGATTACTGATACTTTTCTGCAATGCTTTTAGTGAGTATATACTGTTGGTTTATAAATGGGAGATGATACAAAAGTGTGAATATTTATGTGCTCATTTATTTTCTTGAATATAATACTTCACTTCATAGTATATTATACTATGTTGTTGAAGAACATATACTTAAGAGCACTTAACACCAATATTATGTGGCATACGACATGTAGTTTTAGTGATTAATCAGATTATTAAATTTTTATATCTCCTATTTCTCACAATTCAGTATTAAATTCTCTCAAAAGCATGAATCGATAATCCTTTTTTGTCCGGCGCATTTATCTTTTTTTAATGTTCAAAATATTTACATTAGGTACAAATCAGACTATTGCAACATTAAAACCCTGGACAGAACTTTCAATAAAACATGCTAAAAAATATGTGAATTAATAATATAATTAATTAATATTATTGTAAAATATGATCTGTCATCAGAAAACCAATTTCTTATGCATTCTATGGAAATAAATTATTTGATAGATTCTACTGTTAGAAAGAATGGTTTTAACAAAGAGAATTTAAATAAAATGCTTCAGTTAGGAAATTAACAGCATATTATATTAAAAGATCTAGAGTGTATATTCTGATATACTGAATAATTTTTAAATACTAAAATTAGGGTGGCCCAAAATATGTAAATTATATTAATTTCAATGAGTCGTTAACTATTTGGTCAAGGAATGACTTATCTAATAACATCATTATTAATTATGTTAAAAACTTTAATAAAAAACAGAACTAAAGACAAAATAAAATGGAAGAAAGGCATCATCTATGCGTTAGTTTACAAATATCTCTACATACCACTCTGTAATCCCAGGATGATGGTGGTAGTTGTTGGATTTCAACTCTATACTGGCAAATGTATCTCTTTGCTCTATGACCAATAATTTCTCTACGGTTCGTCTAACTATGTATGTATAGTTAGATTAATTGCAGAGCAGCGCTTTAGAGTTAAAAATGAAATGTTCACATTTGCGGCCTGAAGTTGTTGTTTTATAAAGATATGTATCAGATGATTTTGCATTTGCATGAATATTTATGACAATATTTTAATTATTAATGCAATACCGTTCTGATAAATGTCCATTTTAAAGCTAAAGATCTCTTAAGGATCATCTCACTGGAGAAAATTGCATGCAAACTTCATTTGGCCTGTTTGTCGACATGCCTAATTTTTTTTTTTAATTTTAACTATTGAAAATCCTTAGTGGCTTAGGGAGAATAAACATCGTAATATTTGCTCTCCATAGCATCCGGTATATCAATACTTCCTTGCCCCCTTTTTCTCTACACCATTGAATGATTGAAGTAATTTTTTTCAATTATAACACATATTCTTGATTTACTTTTGCTAATGCTATATATATATATAAGTCAGATTTGAAATAGTTATACTAAATATTGATGAGAGGGAAAAAACTGCATTATAACTGAAATATAAGTTAGATTTTTATTTGACAATTGATTTTTAATTAGTAAATTGTAAAATAAATTAGGGGCAGACAGGATACAGTTTGTTAAATAAATGTTTTATTAATATGTTGAAATTTGAAAAATTTTCCATTTATACTTTTAATCAAATGGTACTAGTATATTTTTCATAAGATTGTAAAATATATTCTTGTATCTTCTATGAATTTATTCTGTATTCAGTCGATAATGATATATATTCTTGTTATAAAAAGGATTGATTATAATTCTGATGTTAATGTTATAATAAAATCGACCATGTTAGTTACTAACAGTTTCATCGATGTAATTAGAAATGTTTCTAAGATGTTAAGTTCAAAATGAAAAATTTAAATATAATGTTATGCTGGAAAATATGTGCTGCTGGCAGCACTGATTTCCAGAATTTTTAATCCCTATATTTATGCTCCTATATTTTTGCATTGTTATCTAAAGCAATGTAGCTTCAAGATGGGAATTTTAAGCTCAATACATATATGTATATTTATATAAACAAAATATTTTATGCATATCCTGTGTCTGAGCATTTTAATTTCAGAGACGTTATTAGTTTGTGTTATAGGCGCTACATTAAGTAATTTTTTGAAAAAGAAAAAAAAAACCATTTTTTTTTATTTTTTATGCTTAATAGACTATTGTATAAGTTAGTTGACGATTCTTATTTATTATAAGATGATGAATCACTTTTCTTCAGTAAGGATTATTTTATTTTATGCTTCTTCCTAGAAATTAAAGGAGTCTTTCAATTTTAAACAATTTCTAAGGAAGTCGTGCTTTATGATAGCATTTCCCTTCCACTTTTCAAAAAAAAAAGTGGGTATTCTCATGCTTCAAAATGCTAGAGAAATTTTTCACGATTATAAACTGCTTTTTTGTAAATAACTACTGTGTCAAATAGTTTTAATGATCATCAATGACCAAACATTTGTGTAGTGCTTGTCTAGGTTCCTATCTCGGTGAAAAACGAGCTTTTTCTCTCTTATGATCTCATTTGATTGTTTTATCATAATTTTATGTCTATCTATATTATGCATGTATATTCATATATTGTAATAACTATGACTCATTAATTATTTTTGTTTTTGCTTGTATTTGCATTGTTATCACTATCTGAGATGTAGTGCAACAAGCACAGATTGATATCTTTCCTAAAATAACAAACTGCATGGGCATTTAATATTTTTGAAAGTTGGATCAATTTGTTTATGATAATCGTCCCCCCCTTTTGTATTTATGTAAGTTGTATCTAAAGTTTTTAATTAAAAGAATGATGCATTATTATTTTATTTTGTTGTTGAAATTTTTATTCTTTACAAAACTTTAAAATTTCTATATATATTTGTGTAGCTTTGCATAAATTTACTTTTCTGAGGGCAACTAGATTAATCATGAATTTTCTTGAAAGCAAAGTATGCCTTTCTGTTGATAGCTATAAGGTTTTCTTCATTTCTGCTGTTTCACGGCAGCAAAATTCCATGCATTTGTTATGATACAACATAACTTTGTTAACTCTTGTGAAACATGACACATCCTTTTAAACTAATTGCAGCCAAGTGCTGTTATTTCTTTTTAATTAAGATCGTCCAATTTAACTCCATTTTTTCACACTGAAGTTTCCTCTTAAACTTACTTCCTAAGTGCTTGAGTTATTTTACCTGATTTGAATGATTGTTATTTCTTAGCTGCAGATGTGAAGACAATCATGTTATCAATGTTTTATTGAAAATGGTGGATTTCATTTGTAAAGGAACATATTTTCTTTTAATTTTTGGTTTGTGTGCATGTATTGATTTAATTCTATTTGTGAAACATAATGCCGTATATAATACATGTTCTTTCGAATAATTTGCTAAAAAAAATTTATCACTCATGTTTTCTAAGAGTTCGTTGTTTTTCTTAGTGCTGTATTATATTGCTATTTGTACTTTTTTTTGTGTGTGGTCAGCGAATTGTATAAAAAAATGATTTTTTCAGAAAAGCTTAGTTTGATATATTTCAGTTAAGAAATTCGTGTTCTGCAGCGTTACATTTTTATGTGTGATATTCAGTGGTTTTAGTCCTAAGATACTTGGAATATTGTTCTCACCAGATATAATTTAGTAAATTATACACTTGCTGTGTTATTTAAATGAAATTGTTTTTGTTTTTCTTTTTTCAATAAATGTTTAAAACTCTAAAGTCTCTTATCTATTTCTGGAATTAAAATCTTACATATTAATTAAAAGTTTTAAAATGTTGGTAGTATTTGTAAGATTCAATGATACAAAACAATATATCTCCAATATTTTTTTTAATCCTTCAAGTAGAAGATTATTGCTGCTTCTCATATATTAAATTTGTGTACATTTTAATATCGTTTCTATGTTACTAATAAACATTGAATCCAATACCACCCTGATATTCTTGCCTCTTTTCTATTTCACTTGGCTATCGGCGTGAAGTCTATATCACAAATCGGAGGCGTACCTACATGAAATGATACTTAGAATAAATACCAAAATAGTGTACGCTTTTATAAATTATCATTCCCATAACTTCTCCCTCCAACGTGAAATTTTACAGTAGGGGGAGCTAAAATTAAAACTGCAACTAGGCCTAAATAATAGTAAAAAAATTAACTACAACTAAAATTACATTGTATAAATTCATTAATTGTATAATTTGATAAACTGTGTGATACAAAGCAGCCTCCTTCCATGATCTACTGATTCAGCCATCAAATTATATTAATTCTGTAATTTAACACAGCTTTAATTTTTGGTATGTTGAAAGCATTATTTACTTTAAAAAAAAAAAAAAATTGGAAAATACAAGGGGGAAAAAAGTAGGCCAAAAAATTATATTGTTATTCGAAGTCAATTTTGTTGCATGAACAAAATGTACTGGATGTTTTACATGTAATGAAAATAATGGCTAAGTCATTACGTTTAATTGTTGAAAAAGAGTTAAATAAAAATGACTTTCTAAAAAGCGTGAGATTTCACTAGGATTACTTATTAATTTAGTCAAACATAAATTTAATTTAAATTAAAATAATTGTGTATTAACTAAATATAAATAATATATTTTAATAAATTATAATATACAACTCAATTAAAAATTAATTGTTGTGGAGGCTTTTGCCATAAAATTAAGAGCAGAATCATCATTTTATGAAATGCCATAAAATTTAGAAGAAAAAAAAAGGTCACCACAAGTATCTAAATTATTCCACTATATTTTTTAAAAAAAGAATCATCGCATGCCAAATAAAATTCAGAAATATAAATTATCACATGCTTATAATAACAGGCATAAGAGAAATTTTGTATTAACCGTAGAACATCTAAAAAAAACTCTTGGCAAAAAATATATATGAGATGTATAGCGATTATACAAACTTTAAAGTCACACATAATTCCAATAGTTATTATAATAATTGTGTTCCTTAGGGAATCAGAATTTCCATTTTAAATTTAGTTACGTAACATAAATTATTGGCTACAGATACCTTAACTCGTTAAAAAAATAGAATTATCATTTCCATAAAAAAATGCACAACTCAAAAGGAAAGCTTATAATTTTAGAAGTGTACTAAATAATTTATGTACATTTAATTAATATCACATGGCAAATCTAGTACTGAAGTTAAAATTTCCGTGTATATAAAATGGAGAAACCGAAATCTCAGTATTCATTAACTATAAGAACTCTTATCATTTCATTTCTTAAAAGTAAAATAAAGTTCTTAATTAAAAAGTTATGAGAGGTGTAATGACTTTTTTCAACATAAAAAAAACGATCTAAGAATTTGATTGAACAATGGAATAGGTTTGATTAAAATTTCAACAATGAAAATTACTGTTGTAAATCCTATCTGAATATAGTTTTAAGAATTTATCTAAGTTACGGAAAAATTATTACAGAATTAAATTTGTATCATTAAAAAAAAATTGAAATTTTAGGATGAGGCAAAAATTATTTTTTTCCGATAATATTTTCCGAAGTTCACTTCATTAACACCGAATTTCATTCACTTTTTAACTAATTCAAATAAGGAAAAAATGGCTTTGAAGTGAACATTAGGGTAAAACGAAAGTGACCATAATTTTTTTAAATAGATTTTAGTTTGGTAATAATGGGTAAAAGTTGCCTTAGATTCAAAAAGAATTTTAAAAAATTTGGTTGCAATACTGCAACATCTTGAGGTGCCACGAAGAGCTTAAAGTTTGTAAACTAAATTGAAAATTATAAACTTTGAGAAAATAATTTGTATTAATTTTTTAAATACATATATAAGCATTACAATTAGAAAAAATTATTAATTACAAAATACAATAATAGTAACAAAATCTTTTTTTAATATCAAATTTCGTGTTTCTTACTTCTGTATCCTTAATGATTACAAATGTTACTGCTGCAGTATGTTTATTTCTACTTCATTGTCAATTTAAACTGTCTTTTTTTTTTTTTTTGTATTTACTTTTGACATACTCACAAGTGAATCAATTTTTGCTCTTATATATCATTTTCCTGATTAAATCATAGATATTTTGAGCCGATTCGGTCTTCAGCTTCACATCTCTTTCCACAGGGTCGCGGTGGCCTGGTGGTAAGGTCTCGGCTTCGGAACCGGAGGGTTTCAGGCTCGTGACCCGATTCCACAGAAGAACCTCCGTGTAAGGGGGTCTGTTGCACGTTAAATCTGTCATGACCAAACGTCCTCCCACTGGTGTGGTGTGGAGAGGGGAGTGCCAGCTCAGGTGTCGTCCTCGTCATCTGACCACGGTTCAAAATTACGAGGTCCGTCCCAAAATAGCCCTAGTGTTTCTTTAAACGGGACGTTAATATAACTAAACCAAATCAACCAACATCTCTTTCCACTGTTTGCGTGTGACAAAGAAGCCGGGTAAAGTCTATAACCGGGTCCACTATACGATTTGGCTCAACTTCAGATACCTTGTGTACATATATAATATCAATATTACCTAAATGTTTATAGGTAATATTGATACCTAAGTAGCTACCACAAGCGCTTTGAGGAAGAAAAAAGTAAAGAACTACAGAAAATAATTAAGTTTAATCAAGAACGAACAAAAAATACCAGTGTGTCAGAAACGGTTTTTGATGACAATGACAGCATAGAAGGAAAACAGTGCTCTTTACAAAAAGAGGCAGACTAACCAGATCCTTCGAATATATCTTAAGACTCTGGCTGAGTACACTGTGAAAGTGTATGTGATTGTGTAGTTCAATATTAAATTAAAACCTTCATATACTTACTGTTCCAAACATCTGTTTAACCTTATCTCATATTCAAGATATCTCTACGACGATCTCAAAAACATTATAGACTCAATTATTCAAAGAAATGGGTACTTTGCTGCTCCAGAAAATATCCTTTTGTCCATGCTAAAGTGATGAACGTAAAATTCAATGATAACTTGATTTACTACTTGTTTTAAAAGCAAGAACAGAAAGTAGAGGCGAAATCAGGAAGTTTAAAGTTCCAAAGATAAACTTCGGTGCAAGGGATTATTACATCGACATGATCTCGTGGTTTGAAAATGACGTAACTGAATCTCCTGCCCCTTATTAAAACATGTTTCCAGAGACTCTCTCAAAATGTTACATATTTCACTTACAGAAGGATCCTTCTCTAAAGCAATTTTGAAGTTATATCTAATATAACAATAGCTCTTCATAACCGATTCATAAGTAGGCAGTTAAAATTAACTAAAAATCACCAAATTTCCCCAAAAAATTATATTCCTTGTTTTTATTAATTTAGAATGAGTCATTTTTACTCACATCAAAGCACATAAACACACCAACTAACAAATGAGTTACACAATAGACAGACCAGAGGCATCAATTCACCTGAATTCAGCAAAGCTACTGACCTCACACCAGCTCTGAGCCTTTTAACGCACACAAACAAATATCATCCTCTCTTCAATAAAATCCGCACTGACGATGACTCATTGTCCTGGATGCCATACCAATGCAATAGTAAAACTGCTTTTATATTTCTATTCATATTATAATACCTATTTAAAACTTTTTATTTCATAATCGAGGCACGCAAAAATTTTTGAAAAAGTTCCAAAAAGTGTCTTTTTAAGAAATTTTAAACGTCCGTGCCGCACCTCAAGAGGTACTCCAATATTTTTCGTATTTTTAATTTATCTTATCTACACCAAAATGCATATTTTTGGCGCTATTACAAATCAAAAATAGAAAGTTGATTATTTCTTTAAAAAACTTTAAAATGTAACAAAAATTTCAATTTTATGAAACTTTAACGTCCTTGCGGTACCTCAAAACGTATTCCAATATTTTTCAAATTTTTTATTTATTTTATCTACACCAAAAGGCAACATTTCCGCGCTATTACAAGTTTAAAATTAAAAGTTGACATTTTTTTTTTTTTTTTACCTTAGTGAACATTCCCACATTTCAAATTATATTTGTACAAAATCCAATAACTTTTTAAAGTAAAACAGTCTGTCTTGTAGTGTGTTAAAAGAATGGCAGAAAGCAGGCATATACTTTAGCTGTTAGCATTAGTAAGGATAACTATAGAATGCGTAATGGGCTTTAAATATGGATAAGTCTCTCTCATCAAAAAGACATCATATTACATAAATATTTTAAAACATTGTTTCAAAAATTTTTTAATACATTTTATTGAACTTGATCAGAAAATTTGATACAATATTATTTTAATTATATCTAAATTGTCTAAATAAGAAATTCGAATAATTATTAGTTTAAAAAATTTGGCATATTTGAAATAAATGAAAATAAATATGCATTCTATTTATGGCATACTTAAACAAATCTTAAGATAAGATCACAATCACTTTATCTCTTGGGAAACCTCTACAAAATCGAATAATGATGAAACTATATAATGAAGCCCAGGGTTAGTTTTAACAGGGACAAGTTGATTTTTATTCAATATTTTTGACAATGATTATTCTTATGACGGACCCCATTATATCAACACAGTCGGTACAACTAAAACGATAGTGAGAAGTTGTAAACAAGCACTCCGATTTTTCCAGTACGTGGGAATATATATAATAATCTTCTTAAAAATGGTGTTACTTATTTATATTTCCTTTGAATTAATTTTTTTACTAACCACAAT
>JAPMOR010052034.1:28544-45939 GCA_026543865.1 Argiope aurantia | reverse complement strand
AAAAAAAAAAAAAGTTTTTGCTCTAGCTTGCGAAGATACATACAACATCCCTGATCGTATATTATTTTATAGTATATTTAGATTAACTCCCAATTATGAAAGAATGTTTTTTTTGGGGATAAACTATGTAATTTTCAACAATGGTTAGATGATGAGAATGGCGCCTGTGTTGGTACCTGTCTAAGTATTCCGCGCCACGACGAGGAAGAGACGTTCAACTCTGGCAGATTTAACGTATACCCGATTACAGGGAAGTTCTTCGACGAAAGCAGGTTTTGAACTAGGAACAATATGATCCCGAAACCATGATATCACAAACAGACCTCCACGGCCCATATTTCTAATAAAGGAGAATTGGTTCAATGTTTAATTTGCAAAATATGAGCGGTAAGAAGTATTCTACAATTTATTACTATTATTATTTTTTGCGATATCTGCAATTTTGATACCGGTTGACTTTTATGTTAATGGGTTAAATAATTTTCTTTATTTTACTATAGACCACTTAACCTCATTTATTATCATAACTGCAAGAGATAATAATTGCCAAATGCTTTATGTTCTTTAATTAATAAAAAAATGATACAGAGAAAATAATTCTTAAATATTATTGTTTTTATTGTTACAGATTGTCCCATATCCGGGGCAGACTGTACCAGCTAAGTTGTAGGCTGTGCCGATTTTCGATTTATCGAAAAAAATTGATATTTTTGAAAATTTGATTTTTTGACGTCAGTTTTCAAAAAATATCGATCTATCGGTATCATGATCATGAATAATAATTCACGATGAATGCAATAAATCGATATTCACAATTAAATTGCGTTTTCGATTTTGCTTATCGGTTAGTGTTTATTTTTGTCTTCATTCTTTTTCTCTTTTATACATAATTTTTGTTAATATTTTCATAAATACTGTTATATTCTAACATATAAAAATATTTGTTTTAAGCTTGTCATTTTGGATTAAACCGTTTTCTGTTCCCTACCTGAATGATACCATTATGGAAAAATAATTTCGGTTAACAGAAGGTTGTTGACTGTCCTTTGTTTAATCGCTAAATATTCTTGTATCAGTACATATCCCTCCGATATGTTGTGGAGCATGCCGTTTTGCGCTTCGAATTATAAGTTATAGTAGCGGAACAAGGCGGAGGGCATATCGAACAACTTATGCCTTAACCACCCATCAGTAAAGTGTTTGTTCTATAAAGCTCTTTTTTTTTTTCTTTTTGTCATTTTTATTGTTGTCGCTATACACATGTATTCTTGTATTATCGCTAATAAATTTTTAGTAAACCCCTAAACTCTATTGTTTCCTTTTCGCTAACAATATTCCTGTATTTAACGAATCCATTTTTGGTCTTTCCCCTGAAAACGACATCTATCGGCACATAACACCCTGTATTACATCATTCGTCCGTAAATAAATTTACCCTCCATAATATTTGTTATTAATGTTTTACTCATTTCGAAATTACTATTTTTCGTCTCTTTTTGAATTTTGAAATAGTAAATTGAATGACTAATTTTCGTAATAAAACATATCTACTGTTAAAATTCGAGTGTATATTTAAATTAAATCTGCCAATTATACTATTAAAATAAGAATAAGAATTTATGTAATTGATATACAAAATTAATTTTTCAAGACATTAGATTTTGAATTCATGATTTTTTTTTAAAACTATTTCATTTTACTTGTTAAAGGCATTATTAAGTCGCTTTCCTTTTTCTTCTGTGAAGAATAAAAGAAACTGGTTTTTTTAAGTCACTAGTAAAAGGATAAATTTTAAAAATTATTATATTGAAAAAATGCAATATTAAAAATTGTGACAGGCAGACATTGCTTTAGCATCGATACACTTTATTAAAGGAGTTTTAACACAATTATTTTCAAACTATTTTTATTTTAAAAAAAAACGAATACTTTTATTATATAAATTGAAACTTTCTTTTATTTGAAGTCGTTCTGATCAGTCAATATGTCAAAAGATGCTATTTATAACTTATTATATATATAAATAAATAATATCACGATATATCGCCATGATGAAAGTTCGGTGATCGCTCAACCCTATCAATATGACTCCGTTCCAGAGTGTAACAAAAAATATAATTATTTAGAACAAAATGAAGTGTCGGTTTATTTTTAAATAATTAAATTTAGGATTTTTTTCATATTTTTAAATTCGTTTCTTGATATACATGGTCATCTTTTCCTATAGCTGTTAATTTTACGTTAGTGCAAAGAAAAGAAAATAGGAAAAAAAAAGCACTTCGTTTAGTCACTTCTTGCAAGGAACGCCATTTCTTGCATAAATATATATTTTTTCTTTCACTTTGCAGAGGACCTCAGCAACCATTAAAAAAAAAATCTGAATGGCCACGCTTTACTCATAAATATTGTTTGTTTGTTACATAAAATTTATAACTATCTGTTGATTCAATTAAGGTGGAGGGTTCATATTGTCTTATATATAAAAGGCCTAACTTTTCATCGGGCAGGCAGGTAATCTGGTCAATCGCCAGCTGGTGAAATTCAATGATGCCTTCAGATTACAACAGTTGTGAATAAAAGATTCGAAATACACAATCTTAAAAGATTTATGGCCGAATTGGGTAAGTTGGCTAATTTGAGTATTTTTTATTCTAAATTACCGCAATTCGAATATTTTCTCTGACCCCTTGTATTGCTTATTAATATATTATTAAAATATTGTCCGTAAGATGAATTTATTTTGTTTCATTTAAAGTCCACTCTACAAATTATGATGTTTTTTTTTCTGAGTTATTTTCATTAGTTAATTACAGCCTACTTTATGACCACAGTGATCATAAAATAAATAACTTTTTTTTAAATATAATGTTAAAATATTGTTTGTAAAGTGATTTTGTTTAATTTTCAGTCAAGCCTGCAAATTATATATATTTGTTATTTCTACGTTATTTTCATCAGTTAAATATAGCTTAGTTTATGGCCATAGCGATTGTGAATAAATAACTTTTTAAAGACCTTAATTCCATCGCACACTTTGATTGCTATTCGATGTATCCAATAAAAGAAAAAGAAAATTCTTCACTTTTAGATTTCTTTAAAACTTTAAGAATGTTTATTATAATTATTTTAATAACATTTTTATCAATAAATATTTTTATTATTTTTAAAATTTCATGGTTTATTTATTCATTAAGTACTATTTATTAAAATTGTTAAATATAATGAATGAACTACTCTTTGCCTGCAACGATCTTCAGGATTTAAATTTTTGGATAAATCAAGTTTTTACGATAGTTTCGGATTAGTCAAATTCCGCTGTTTTCATTATTTTACATTATTTGATGAGAAAAAAGTTGATTTGTTTAAACAGATCAGCAAATGTATACAGATATAAACTACCATTCGATGTTCATTAAATAAATTTTTTTTAAAAGAAAATTTTCAAATATTGGGAAGATAAATAAGAATATTTTTCCCATTCGAATGCTATAGACACAATAAGGATGAATAAAAATATAAATTGAGTTGAATTTCGAAATAATTTTTTTTTAACATCAAGATCATTATTTTTTTATCCTTTATACCAATTTTGATTGTCTGCAATATTACGATTTACTGTTAGTTACAGAGTCATTTAAATAAAAATAACATTTTGATTTAAATCTGGAAAATATATATTTTTATACGTTATGTATTTAATATACAATAATTCTTTCTCTTTCTAATGTATTAATAAAATTCTCACTTCAATGAAATTAATAAAATGTCTTGCTTTACTTTCACTTTTTGATGCGGTAGTTTTGAAATGATACACGTTTATATTTTCTAAGACCATACAAATTTTTAGTTTTTTCAGAATTTACTTAAATTTTAATTCCAAGATAAAAGTGAACATGGAATTAAAATGGAATCCTTTCATAGTGAATTTGAGAAAAAAAAATTAAAATTCTTTAATAATAATCAATGACTAAAAAATAATTAAAACAAAAACTTTTATTTCTTTATTCACTAATCAAATGTTTTGGATGAAAGTTGACTGGGTACCAGGTACTATAAAAAATTATTTCTAGTCCAGTAAGGCCCCGTGTATTTTAAGGCCGGTGCTGAAAGTTGGAGAATTTTCTTTGACAACGAATGCGGCTTAATTTCTAAATACACTGTTATAAGTATTTATTGTCTTTGCAATTTCTTTCTGACCTTCATAATTTATTTTGTATATTATGCATATTATCTTTTTTTCACCCGATCTTTAAGAAAAGCATGCTTTAAAAAATTATTTTAAACTTTTTGGACCAAAATATATTTTCTAATTACAAATTCAGAAGGCCTTGAATTCAATTTTTTCTCAAATTCACTACCAGATGGAACCTTTGATAAGAAATCAAAATGTAATTAAAACTACTCGATTAAGTGATAATTAAATTTTGATAATATTAAAATATTGTACCATCCAGGGAAACTAAAAGTTGTATAACATTACAGAACTCCAATAAACCAAAAAGCGAGAGAATTAGCAGGTCTCAAAATTATATCTTTACAAACATGAAATAAATCGTCAAATAAAAGCGAATTAAATTAAGTTAAAGGCCCAACACCTATTCTGAGTGTATTAACAAAGGTTATCATTGGCCACAATACACATTTGCATTTTAGATAATTTCCCAATGCACATTTACAAGCTTTCGCTTGTTAATAGTAAGATGCATTGTCAAAAAATAACTACAGATATTGAAGGTACAATTAAATAGCGAGGAATTATATTAATTATTGTTTTTCAAAGGCAATATAATCAAGGAATTAGGTGTATTGTACAGAGAGAATTAATTGTTGTAAGTGATATGAGAAATTATTTCAAGAACAATTCTTATTCATACAAGTGCTCAGTGAGGATATGAGTCTACCTTAACTTCACAACAGCGATTGGTTATGCCGCCTACTAGAAACAAATTTCGGAGTGAAAATTTGTATTTAGAAAACAGAGCAAGATTTACGGTAAAAATCAATTACAAAGTTATACAGTATCATTCATTTAGTATGAAAAGATACCTTATATACATTAGAGTATTTCCATAACCAACATCCTTTTATCTCAAATAATATAAGACCTACAGCGATAAATATGATATCAACAGATAGGATTTCTTACCTACTTCTAACATAGCATACTATGTAGAAGTTATATGTTAAAGTATTGTTTATTTAAAAATTTAAACAAAAAAACTAAAACACAGACATGTAATATCATGGATGTGTAGCTTCTTCGCTTTCCTTTTATTTTAGAAAACTAGAGAATATAAAGCATGTGATTTTACCTCAAATGGATCAAATGAACCCAAGTCCAGTGGAATGCGCTGAAATTTGTGTGGAATGTGTAGATTACTATTTGCAACAGAAACTGAAATACCAAATAGGACTAATAGTAAGATGCAATGTAGGGACTAATAGTAATCAATTAGAGAAAGAATGTCCACCACACACTTTCATAAATATCGATTAAATGTATTGTCATACCACGAATTAACCTCATTTCATATGACTTAATCAAACCTTTCCAAATGACAAGGAGACAAGTTACTTTGAAAGGGGCTTCTCCAATGACCTTAATTAAGTTACATCAGTGATAAACACTTCAAAGAGCTAAGTTAAGCTTGCCAAATGATGGATTTATAGATTGGGGCCTTTCCAAAAGTCACTAAATTTAACAACCATTTTCTATTAATTACCGAAAAGGATAAACAAATAAATTCAACATAATTGAATTCTAAAGCCAAATACTGTATTCAAAGAAGTATTGCGTGCATACACTTCTTTATATAGGCTATTTTGTGTATACATTTTCCTCAGTAGGTATTTAAATTTCAACAACCCAACAAAAAAACTAAATCATTTGTTGTGTGTATGGAATCCATTGTACAAAAGTTTCTTAAGGATTTATTTCAGATATATATATTTTTAGGTATATATTTCAGGTGTTACATATTTTTAGGTAAAAGAAATAGCTTCAGAGAAAGGTTGACTTCGCCACAAATATAAAAAAAAATCATTGCTAGAACATGAAACATGGTATTTATGAAATCACAGAAATTCTTCAATTCCCATTTGTTGCAAAGATATTTAGTTAATGTGGAAAAGAAAATTATTTTGCTGTATGTTTTTTACAGAAAAAATCTGATTATAGACATTTTATATAACATAGAAAAAAGAGTGTTTTGGTAATAGAAAGAATTTCTTTTAAAATATTTTTTTGCACTCTTTCTTTTTTTTTGATTTCATTGATAAATGCTCTGGATACATGAACACCAAAAATATTAACAAGCTATGGATATCAAACTTCTAAGAATATGTAGTTCAGTTTTAATAAAATACTAATTTAGTAAAATCAAATTCTTGGTAACTAAGTTGATTTAATAAAACAAAAAGGAGTGATGAAGAGGAAAAAACATCCTTAGGATTTTACACTGAAGAGAATAGAAGACAGAGCAAAACTTTAAAAACTTAAACAAATATTTTGTTAAATTTAGATGTCGCATAATCTAACTGAACTATGGTTTGCATGGTAAATTAATATAAAGGTGTATAATTATCATTTACATCTTTAAAAAATCCCCCTATCTTTTCTGTTCTCCAGGTTTTCGATTTTATAAACAGCAATTTTTTTTTATGTCTAAAATAATCAAATAATTCAGAAATGCAACTAAATGCTCTGTGTTTGCTAGGTTTAAGTTAATTCGTTTAATGCCCCTTCTTCTTTTTTAAAAAGCTAAACTAGGAGCAGGAGTGATTTCCTATTATGGATATATAAGGATGGCAATATCTAAACTGAGAATCCATGAAATAAGCGTGAATTTTTCTTTGGTAAAAAAAAATTAATTAATTTGATTATATGCTTTCGTATCTGGATAAGTCGGCTAAATATAATCAAAAATGTTAATTCATAGCAGTTAACAGTTTCATATCAAATGAGAACTTAAATAATTAGTCTGCCCCTTTAGATTTTATTTCAGGAATTCAGATTCATTTTTAATTGCTGGACACCTTTCATTCTCAAAGAAAGATTAAAACTTTTAAAGTTTTATTATTTATTCTGAAAAGTGTTCCAATTTTAGATAAATAGCGATAAATTCCCATACTGAATATATAACTGTAACATAAAATTTCCTTCACAACTTTTGATTTTATACGGAATGTTATATTAACTGGTCAAAATGTGACAATCTTTGTTAATAAAGTAACATCTCGCAAAACCGCCAATATTGAAATAACAGCACTTTCGAAGTTATAAATTTAAATCCGAAATTTAAGTGCATGAGATAAAAAAAAAATTGATATGGAGAGGAAATGATAGCTTGAGTGAATGTAGACATCAGGACTGATGCCAGTACTGGGACCCTGGTTTCCCCTCGCCCCAATGAGGCCAAAATATTTTTCTTTGAGAAGAAATTTTTGTGATTTTCTTCCTATTGGCAACTTTATTTCTGCAGATATATTGTGCACAAGATTCAAGAGATTTATTGTGCACAAATGGACAGTTTAGGCTTGGACACTGTCAAATATTAAAACCTTGATACTACATCTAAAGACATGGTGAGATTCTACTAAGAATGCTATATTCGTACTAAGAATACCGCCTCTAATTATGAGTTTTGCAGACTATTCAAACAGAAAGAATATTCTTAATTTTCATTCAAAAATTCTTATTTATTTTATTGTGAACATCTACTGATAATATATATCAATATCTATCATGTAGAACTTTTTTTAGATCTATTTTAAACAAATCATGTTTTTATAAGCAAATAATGAAGACAAGAAAAGCAGTGTAAAGTAATGAAAAGAAAGGAAGTTGACTAATTGGAAGCTGACGAGTTCAAGGTAAGAACTCAATTTACACAAAATTTTAATTTTTTTAATTATTCTTTTTTTAAATTTAATTTTTTAATTAAAAAGGAGAAAAAAATCCAAGCCTAAAAATAAATATGCAACAGAAAATGGCAAACTAAAGTTGATTTTTGCAGGCTAACAGTTTTAATAAATAATACATAATGAATAAATAAATAAATAAAATAATAATATTTAAAGTTAAAAAGTAATAATATATAAAATTAAAAGTTTACTTACTTAATACATAAAATTTATAAAAATTTCAAAATGTGAAGTACTTAATTGATGTTATGATTTAATACAGTGCTGCAGTTCGAGAGAATTAACGACATTAAAAATATATTTATTCACAATCACTAAAAACGCAAAGTTAAAAAAAAAAAAAAACGATAGGAAACTCGCATAGGCAGAAATTCGAATCACAGATGAATTCGAATAAAAATTGCTAGAATTAGATAGGATCCACTTTAACAATAATGATTCTACTCGCATCTACCGAAGTTGATTTAATGTTCATTAGTCATTATATATGTAGGTTGTTTGTGGGCGTCTTAACATATAAAGGATGAGATGGCCAAATGATGATAAAATGACTATATTTTGGTATTTAGTTACATTAATGGATGATGGACGGAACAGGAACAATACAAACACTGAATTAAACAAAGTTATTAAGGTATTATTTTACGTCGTCTTCTTTCAAGTTGTAGAGCGTTACGGCTATCGTCTACAGTGGCATCGTCAAAACACGTCTTCTTTCTAGCTATGCAACGAACGTCTTCCGTTGTAAAACGTCTTTCACCGCGGCCTACTCTCAACTGGCAGCTACAGTCCTTTTGCCGCTAGAGGCGCTGGTTTTGGCGCGCTGTCATGACGGCACCACATTCTCGGCCGTCCTGGTCTCGGCTGGTCCTCCAGACGACAATGAAACAATAAAAAAACAAAGAAACAGAAAAAAATCGAAAATTGACAAAAACAAATGTTTTGGAATTTGGTGTCATCATTCTGCTGGACTTCGTGGGCAGCAATGATCAGCAACACCAGGGTTTCAGAAATTCTGTACACGTTGTAGTACTATTAGGTCCTTCATGACTCCCTTCTTTGGTGACGTCATACGTGTTTCCGCCTTTGGCCTTGGAGATCCGGTAGGGTCCCAGATATTTTGGTTTCAACTTCAAGCCTGGTCCAAATTGGGTTCGCTTTATGGCGACAAGATTTCCTGTTCTATAAGATTGTTTCGGCTCTCTTCTTCTCAAGTTATATGTCTTCCGATTTTCGTCCTGGATTTTGAAGATCTGTTGCTTTGCATGTTTTCTCAATTCTTCTCTTTGAACTTCAAAATGGGCTTGAAATTCAGCCTCGACCATTTCTTTAAGCTTGTCAAGTCCTCCAATATTCATCTTAGTGCCAAAAAGTAATTCAAAAGGTGTAGTATCTATGCTTCGTTGATAGGTGGAATTTATTGTTTGCTGCAGTTCGTTGGTGAACTTATACCACTTTGCAGGATCTTCTAGTGATAACTTAGAGAGAACAGATATGATCGTCTGATTTATGCGTTCGACTTGCCCATTTGCTCTCGGCAAACCAGTAGTAATTAAATGATGTTTTATCTTTTCTTTCGCACAATATTCGGCAAATTCGTCAGAGCTAAAAGCTGTTCCTCTATCTGAGATTATTTGAGCTGGACTTCCAAACGCAGACTTCTGAATTTCTAACTTTGATATCACTTCTGCAGATGTTGTACTTTTCATAGGATATATCCACACAAATTTAGTAAAGGCGTCAATGATTGCCAAAACATGCTTATAATTTTTATGAGTACTTTGCAACGGTCCTAGATGATCAATGAGATATGTGTGTAATGGCGTATCTTCTTTATGCAATGGATGTAGCAATCCTTCCTTCTTTCCTCTTTTGTAATTCACCAGAATGCAATGCACACAACTGGATATAATACTCTCAGCTTTCTGCCTCAGTTTGGGAATGAAAAAATAATCTTGAATATACTTCTCAGTATATTTAATTCCAGTATGGCCCCTCTCATGCGCATTCCTTATAATTTCCGTCTTCATGATATCGGGCACAACTACCAGTTCTTTACCCTCAACAAATTTGTATAGTATTCCATTTCTATCACAGTAATCTTCATAGTTAGCGACTCTCAGTAATTCTTTAATTGCTTTGATTGCATCGTCATTGTCTTGCGCAGTCTTCAACCTTGGTAAGATGTTATCAAATGAGATACAACATACGTTTATGGGAGATCTACTTAAAGCATCAACGTGAGCCATACGGGTACCTGAACGATGTTCAATAGTGTAATCAAATTCCTGTAGGAGCAAGGCCCAACGAGCTACGCGAGTTGACAAATCTTTCTTCTGCATTGTTTTCTCTAACATGGAACAGTCAGTAATGATTTTAAATCGAATTCCTAATAAATATACTCGAAATTTTTTAATGGCTGTTATGATGGCAAGTGCTTCCAGTTCATAACTGCAGTATTTTTTCTCAGCATTTGTAGTTTTCTTACTCATGTAATAGGTAGGGTGAAAATATTGATCGTTAGGAGATTTTTGCATTAGGATAGCACTATAACCTTCTAAACTGGCATCAGTATGCAGTTCTGTTTCATAATTTGGATTGTATATTCTTAATACAGGTTTCTCAGCTAACAATGATTTAAGTTGATTAAAAGAGCTCATTTCCTTTTCGCCGAATTTAAATTTACAGTCTTTTTTCAACACATCACTTAATGGTCTAGCAACAATAGAATAATTTGGAATGAATTTTCGAATGTAGCCTGTAAGTCCTAGAAAACTTTGAACTTGCTTTAAATTGGTTGGCTCTTTAAAATTAAGTACAGCTTTTGTTTTTAGGGTAGAAGGGAAAATTTTACCTTCTTCAACGACATGGCCTAAAAATGCAATTCGCTTCTTCAAAAATTGTGATTTCTTAAAGTTAATCTCTAATCCATATTCACTGGCAATACTTAGAACTCGCTTGACACGTTCGATTCCTTCTTCGTATGAGGAAGACAAAATTATGATGTCATCCATATAGGGCAGCATAACACCATCATTGATCAAAGGTCGAAAAATAGTGTTAATATATCTCTGAAACACAGCTGGGGAATTGCAAAGTCCAAACGGAACCTTAAGAAATTGATATTGACCTTCACTTGTGACGAATGATGTAAATTTTCTACTATCTTTATTAACATCAACATGAAAGAAAGCATTTTTGAGATCGATAGTACTAAACACACGTGATCCTTGTAATCTGTCTAAAATATCTTCGATTAATGGAAGGGGAAATCTGTCCTTCACAATTACTTTGTTTAATCTTCTATAGTCGATGCAAACACGGGGAGTTCCATCTTTCTTTCTAACAATTACAACTGGGCTACTGTACTCTGAAGAACTAGGTTCAACAATTCCGTTTTCTAACCATTCATCTACCTGAGCACGGACAATTTCTTTTTCTGAAAACGGTAATCTACGGGGTTGATGAAATATAGGTTCATTACTTTTTACCAAAATATTTAGTTCAACACTTGTCGTTTTAGTTTTATGCGGTTTATAATTTGAAACTAATTGTACTACTTCATCTTTAACAATGTTAGGAACGTCAGGTTCAATGTTCAATTCAAATTCGTTAGAGTTTACATCAATTGATAGGACGGATAATGTATCGCTTTCTTCTATACGCTGAAATTTATTTTTAATCGTAATTCCGTCTTCATTTATTAGTGTTTCACCTTGCATTAGCACATTAAGTCCAACAATAACATCATAAGACATAACATCATTTTCAACAACACATACATCAGCATTACACTTGAAATCATCAATTTGAATGTTACCTTTAAAATAACCTAATGGATTTACTTTGCATTTACCAAATCCACTTAAAGTAGAGTTCAATGGAGACAATGTTTCTATGTTTAGTTTATCAAACACTGATTTACGAAGCAATGTCGCTTGGCTTCCTGTATCGATAAGCGGGTTAACATTCACATTATTAATCGCTACCTGATTGTTAAGTTTTTGTTTGAAGTTAACATTTAAATTTGCAACTTCTGGTTTCGGATTTGCTTTTGGGCACTCAGCAGCTTTATGACCAAATTCTCCGCACCCAAAACATTTTAATCCCTTGTCCTTGTGAACACAAAATCGTGATAAATGAGTTGAATCCCCACAGTTATAACAGACTTTATTCTTATGATTTCCAAAATCATTATACTTCATTCTTTCAGCACCACTACTAAATTTAACTTTGCTTTCGTTTCTACCATGAAATCGCTCATTATACTCATGCTTTGGTTTTATTCTATCCGAAGAATTAAATCTATAATTAGAATCATATTTTGGTTTTGTTTTATCAAAAACAATGGTATTTTTACTTTTAACAGAATCACTCTTTATTATTTCATAAACCTTAAGTTTTTCTTTAAATTCAGATAAACTTTTACAACCATATAAAACAGTTTTGTTTTCATGCCTATCATTAATACCTTTAATTACATAATGCATTAAAGCAGAATCTTCAATTTTACCCGAACTGCTAATTTCTTTCATTTTCAAAAAGTATTCTAAAGCAGATTCAGAATCCTTCATTTTTCTTTTACTTAACATCTCATGCAAATTAGCTGAATTTATCTCAAAAGAAAATTCATCAAGCAAGGCTTGTTTCAGTTTTAACCACGAATTTAAATCTGGTTCTGTGCGAACAAACAATTCCGCCGTTCCTCCAAGAGAACGCTTAGCAAAAACAAATTTTTGTAACTCCGACAAACCAAACAATTCAGAAATATTTTCAAAATTATCTACCCACACAGTTACATTTTCATGTGGTTCTGCTTTAAATTTGTTTATAGTACTTTCAATGTCAGCATAATTTATACCAGAATTAAAAATAACAGGATTTCTATCAACGTTACTACCACTTCTAAAATTACTAATACATTCAACATCATAACTCTTATTTTTATTACTTGGAACAGATGTATAATTTTTTCTTAAATCAGCACATCTGTGATCAGCACATTGCATGGAAGAATCGTTTATTTTTTCATTTCCTGTTTCGAGCTGAATATTATTATTTTTATTCAATGAATTCGCATCCGTCAAATTTTGTTCGGTGTCTGACTCATCAGACGAAGCGTTAGAACATTCTTTTGCAAAAGCATCAAGGTCGCAGAGCAGAGAAAGAATTCTTTTTGAAATCTCTTCTTTCGAACCATCAAATGAAATATTGAGCAAATTACAAACAGTAATAAGTTCATTCAAAGAAAATGCATCGTTAATGTTTTCCAGCTTCTTCTTAAACTCCTCGCTGTCTATCTCTAATACGAATCCGCTGAAATCTCTCAATCGCTTTCGATTTCCTCGATCGCCGTCAATCCCAAACAACAATTTATGGAGTACTTTTATTTTTTCTGCGCGGCAATTCTTCAATGCAATGTTTACTACTTTAATATCATTCAAAATCATTTTGAACAAAATAAAGAAATCAGTACATACCCCTTTTTTCTTTCTTAAAATAATATCGTCGTCGTCCGTCTAAGATCCGTCTGATCTTGTATAACAATAGTCACAGTCACTGTCCACTATTTTGACTTTTTGGGCATCTTTATCCCACTTCTGAATAATGTAGGTTGTTTGTGGGCGTCTTAACATATAAAGGATGAGATGGCCAAATGATGATAAAATGACTATATTTTGGTATTTAGTTACATTAATGGATGATGGACGGAACAGGAACAATACAAACACTGAATTAAACAAAGTTATTAAGGTATTATTTTACGTCGTCTTCTTTCAAGTTGTAGAGCGTTACGGCTATCGTCTACAGTGGCATCGTCAAAACACGTCTTCTTTCTAGCTATGCAACGAACGTCTTCCGTTGCAAAACGTCTTTCACCGCGGCCTACTCTCAACTGGCAGCTACAGTCCTTTTGCCGCTAGAGGCGCTGGTTTTGGCGCGCTGTCATGACGGCACCACATATATGTTGCTGTATTCTTTTAAGGACTAATGGTAGCTTCTGGATAGAAAAAGGAAATGCTGACTTCTATCTTTTTGTTGATTCTTGTTTAAGAGTTCAAGGATATTTGTTCAGTGAGAATTTAGGGGTTTTATGATGTTAAAAACAAGTCATTCCCACGTCCATAATTTCTTAGGGTCTACTATACTTATCCCCTTTCTACTTGCTATAATCTGAAAAGGCATCATCAAATCACACGATTTTCAAAATGCCCAGCTAATAAATGTTTGCATATAGAATAGAAAAAAGAAACGACTTTAAGCCATTGCTTTAGTAGTTCGGTTTCAGTGTTTTGAACAGAGTTATCAAGAGTTTGCAAAAAACCCGACATTTCACATAAAAAAAAAAGAAAATGCTAATAAGTAAAAGCTAGATTTACAGGGTGTCGGAGCTAAAAATATCCAAAAATTATGGCTCATTCTATGGAATTATCCATTAGAATTTTTTAAAAATTATTTAAATAGAAAGAACATCTTACTAAGTTTTAATAGCAATATATTTTGATGCGTGCACCTTTCGTAGCACGGTAAATACCTAAACGGTAATCCAGTTCTCTCTGAGTGTTTTGAAGCATATCTGGAGTTACAACACTAATTGCCAGAATGACACGCTTTTTCAATTCATCCACAATTTCAAATTTGTTTATGCAAAACAGATTTATTGAATCCTCAAGTAGAAAAGGGTGGCGAAGTCAAATCCGGAGACCTTGGTGGCCAGACAATTGGGCTCCCTTTTCCAATCCAACATCCAGGAAATATCGTACTCAATACATAACATCACCATGATAGTGTGGTGGAATGCCATCCTGTTAAAACAGAAAACTTAGAAATTATCAAACAGCGTTTTTCAGCATATCAAAATAAACACTGTGCTTTATCTTGAAAAATGCACCAATAATACCTGACATTTTTTGAAAGCTGGACTAAAAGAGTGGGCCTAACTGCCTGACCGCTAAGATCTCCAGATGTGACATCATTAGACTTTTTTACTAGGGAATTCATTAAATCCGTTGTATATAAATAACAAATTGAAACTGTGGATGAGTTAACGAAGCTTATCATTCAAGCAATTCGTCTAATAATTCTTGATTTGTTGTGAAACATTTGGTGGCAACTGTATTACCATTTAGACATTTGTTTCACAACAAAAGGTACACACATCGAACACTATAGATGTTAAAACTTGGACAGATGTTCGTTCTATCATAATATTTTTTTAAAAGTCTAATGGGTAATTCCATTAAAATAAAAAAAATAATAATAAGCTAGAACTTTTGGAGACTTTTTATCTTATTAAATACATAATTAAAAAAAACTAAACTGTTGATGTAGAAATATTAAAAACTATGTGTAACTCTACAAAATTGCTTAGCTTTTCTTGCTTAAAAGTAATTTTTTATGAATATCTTTTCTGAATACTTAATGCATATAAAATCCAGGAAATAAAATTTTTAACAAAGGAAAATTTCCAGTTTTTTTTACGGAATAGATTTTTTTTTAAGTTAGTGGTATAATATTATGAAAGTTCTTAAAATTTCTTAAACAATTTATCATTTGAGTTTTGTAATTATTCTCATGTATTAACTTTATTTTAGAGGCTTCAAAATCTCATGAATGAAAATGCTACAACGATTAACCCTTATGACTCCGAAAAGTAACGAAATGCATTATTATATATACTCGAAGATAAGCATTCCTTTTAACGTTTAGAAATCCCAGAAATAGTAATGTTTGCTATATGTCCTAAAACTTAACGAGGAAGTTTTTGCTATTATATAGCTGTTACAATAATCATTATCCAACAAAAATATGAAAACGATGTATCCTTCACAATGGCAATCAGATTTTACATAGGAGCGATAAGGGTTAAATACAACTAATCGAACTTAATTGCCAGTCAAATTTCTTTCTGAATATTATGCAATAGTGAAGTTGAAGAGGAAAGAAGGTTAACTATTCAAATAAGTAATACAAAGCAAAAGTTAAAATGCGCAGGTTATTAAGTGTTATTGATTTGGCTGTAATTAATATTAGTCCGCATAATTAAGCTTTATACTGATTTTCTAATAACTTTAAAGAAACACTCCCTCCCCCTCATAGCATTTCTGACCAGGTTACCAATCATTTTGAAGATAATACCGTTCATTTTTTGGACACGTACTATTACTGATGTAAGTTGCCATATTTTATGAAATGAACAGATTCATAAAAATAGCTTGCACTCTACCAGAGTCAAAATGTATATGTAAAAGAAATTTCAGTGATTATTAAAAACTATACACTCACTATAAATGTTCTGAGAAGGTTTCAAAGCTTCATGATCTTTGGAGTACATATCAACCGATATAGTGAATTAGATTTGCATCATATAATAAAAAAGAAAACCTTACCAAAATGAATCCAAAAGAGTTTTTTTCAGTTACACTAATATCACTGGGATCTAATAATTAACAGGAATATCACTACGAACTTATTTATCGTATTTTACTATTAACATTTTCACCGCGGCAATGGCGCGCCTTTGTCCTATCCTCTGCGCTAAGAATCTGCGCCGCTCTCCGCAGCGCTAAAATTAATATAGAAAATATATAACATAATATAATAATAATAATATAGAAAAATCTTGAATAGAAGACGAGTTATCTCATCCCTCGCTCATAGTGAATATTCCTGACAGCCTTTTGCTTAATTTAATCGGCCTACTAAGAATTCAATGCGAATGGTTGTCGACGAATCCAAATTCTCAGTCATTTTATTTAAATGTCATAATGTTCAGTCAGCATTTAATTTATACTAAATTTAGTAGAATAATCAATAAGCTGGCAAATGAAGACGTCACATTTTTTCTGACTAATATTTGTCCTTCGAATAAGATTTTATCATAGATTATGAAATATATATATCACTTCGATTACCTTCAGTGGAATTATTAGAGAAATTGATGCTTTTATATTATTTATGAATAAGACGATAGACTTGTTTTCTATAATTCATCATTCAAATTCAAGTTCTAAAATTAATCGTTATCTTATTTATATAATTGTTACTTCCGCAGTAACGAACTGGTAAGTTCATTTTATTCATTTCACTATGAGAATGGTCTGACTAAAATCTGCTTAATGGTTAAACTAAATTTAATAAAACGCTCTTTTCTTCTAACACTCTTGTGAAAATGCATGCTAAAAAGAATTATTTTGCTGAAGCCATATTATAAAGTAAGTAAATTGTAAATTAAATTTATTTAACAGTAAAATATCTGTTTTCTTTTGCAATCTAATTTATCAGGCTACAATTATTACACTAAAGAAATGTTACCGACTACAGTTGACGACAAAAATAAATAAATATTTGTGGTTTGATAGCTTTTTAGCTACACTAAAAGAGTTTACCTAAGCATGCATTCAATTTGTTAAATAAATAAATTACTACCTATCTTCAAACTCTCCATTCAATATTATGACTATGTAATCGG
>JAPMOR010052034.1:0-28444 GCA_026543865.1 Argiope aurantia | reverse complement strand
ATTATGACTATGTAATCGGAAACGTATCATTTATATATTATTTTTTTTTCAATAACTATTCGCGTCAAAAATTATATCATTTCAGATGCTTCTAAATTTTTAATAGACTTTGAATAAAGATGCCTCGGTAAAAAGATGATTAAAATAGTTATTTTTTTTTAGAATATTCATAATTAACATATTAAGCCCTTGATATACGGATTTACTTAACTTCCTAATTAAACGACAGATCTTATTTGGGACAATTATTGTTACTTTAATCATTAGAATAATATAAAGGCATTTGAGGTAATGATGCATTTTCAAGTGATTTTTGCATTTTAAATTATTCAATGCTTTCACTTAATTCCGGATTTAAAATTTAAAATTCAATAATTCCATAAGCGGGTCAGATTCGCCATTGTATACAAAGGGGTTAAGAAAAACCAATGCATGCAACTGAGGGGATAAAACTCATGTTTTTTGGGTGGAATGTTAGTTTGCAATAACGTCGAATTAAAAAAAGTACTTAATCATAAGAACGCGTGAGTAAAAATGAAGATAGAGGAGTTCATATTCAAGATCTAATTGTTTTTTAATAAAATGCGTTGGTATTTTAAGTCTAAATATATATTGAAAAATAAATACATGGGGGATCTAACGTTTAAACAGTCATAAAAATTTCATAAGAATGTTTTTCATACCTTACATAAAATAGTAAGTTTATACATAAATTTAGAAAATATTTTCTCCAGCCTTCTTAAGAAACAAATCACTGTATCTTTTCCGCATTCTATATTGTTCGTGTCCGAACTATAGTCAGTTTTTGTTGAGTACGCACACTTATTCTCCTCAGGTTCGAAACACCTCTTCTCGTTGTCGCAATCCTTATTTAACAAATATTTTAAGTAGGGAACTGCGCTGAAAAATCAATGCTTTGGTGAAAACATCGAATATTTATTAATTATTCTTTTGGATTTCTGATAAAGTTACTTTTACAAAACTTTTTCTCTCAACATGCATTTTATATAGATTCCAAGATAAAAACATACATTTGTTCATTTAGAATGAACAAATGCATGCTCTTATGCATTTGTTAGAATGTTCTTATGCATTTGTTTGCAGGAACATAGAATGCTATTCTGGCGTGCTATACCTAGAATGGCGTGCTATTCTATGCTATACCTAGAATAAAATATCACCATGTTTTTTTTTTAATTAAATCTCAAGAGTCTCATAAAAAATATGCTCAAATATTAGAGATATTTTGACAGTCAGTAAAAGAAACTAAGAACAATATTTTTTTTTACAAATATCTTTGCAAATTTTTAACAATGAAAGAATGGGTCAGTATCTGGATAAAAAAAAGGCTAAATAATGCTTTATTTCTTTTAATTAAATGTAAAATTAATTATTATGAGTTATTTTGAAGCCAAATTAGAGATATTGCGCTTGGCCCCCTGTCGGATTTGTCCTGCCTCCCCGTCGGTAAATCTCTACCGCCGCCTCTGCCTGAAAGACGAGTTATCTCGTCCCTCGCGATGAAAGTGTTAAAACAACAAGTTTGCCGATTTGTGGGGGGGGGGGCACTGTTTCATTTGCAATGTGAACAACTATAATAATAGACTACATAGAAATATATTCTTCTATGGCTTCTGACAATATTGTTATACTGCATTCGTGCAATGTGCTATTCAACTAGAATAAAAATAAAAATCAGACGAAAATTTGATAATTACAACCTTCTCCACCATCAAATGGATTCTAATGACACTCTTGACAGATAATTCTGCTCTTTTTTTTTTTTTGAAATTTTTCACAAAATTTTTGAAACTTTTTAATACAAAATATGCGCATATTATCTAGAAACGCAAAGGGATATCATGAAAATGAAAATAAAATGAAGATTGGCAAAGCTATATAAAAGGAAGACAAAGGACTACAGATTTTCTTAAATATTCATTTACACCAGTACACGATACTATGATGTTTCATTGCATGTACAGTGAATTTTACATGCGGCAATCTTGTAAGCAGGAAAACAGTTGAAACTATACATCATCAAGCTAAAGCCCTTAGCACACATTTCTTCAAGATAGTCACAGAGAGCATGAGTGTGTTCAGTCCAAAACTGTTTGAATGGTGACAACTTTCCGAAAGGTCCAACAAAAACAGAAATGAATGGTGACAACTTTCACACGATTTGAAGAAACCAAACTATCTCTTTTTGTTCAGAGGAAAATTTATCTAGTTCCTAAGGATTTATCAAAATTTCATGTGATAATATGTATTGTAATTCTAATACTATTTAATTTTGTTTTCCTGAAATACAAAATACTGCATGTGCTTTAATATTAAATAATCTGTATCTTTTTTTAATATTCTTTATTTGATTGTAACTAATCGATCTTAAAATATGACCAAAAGACTTCAAATGCCAGTATTTCTAATTACAGAAACATATATTCGATTACCCCTCCCCCCCAAAAAAAAACCATCGTCAGGCATTGGCAAGGTTTTATTAGTGTAAAATAAATATTTTATTCATTCAATTTAATTTATGAAAGACAGCAATAAATCGAGAAAACAAAAAAATTATTTATTCAAACAATCAATTTTGAACAAAAAAATATATTAAACAATTATTTTATATACTATTTATCATTTTAAAGTATTGATTTAATTATAGTATGGTTATATTTTACATTAGTAATGCTGTAAAAATAGAATAGTAATAAAAACGAAGTTTATAATCACTTGACAAGACTTAATGAGATTATGAGTTCCTCATGAAAAGCTCTTCCTCTGCTTAAATGGTACCTAATAATTTCCTTAAAAAAAAAAAAAAAATTAGAATTTTATTTCAATGCATGACATTTTAATAAATTTCAAAGAGCAAATTTTCAAATTTTTAAAAAACTATTTTGCTAAAAAATGCATTTTATTCTATAATGAAACAAATGAAATGCTTAAAATCTTAAATGTTACATAGGGGAGAGTTGGGAGGAATAGAATAGCTGCATTTATGTCTAAATAAAAGATTAGAATCTATTTCTAGTTTCTCCATTATATAGAGTAGCAATAGCACCTTGCTTGATAGAGGCCGCGGTGGCCTGGTGGTAAGGTCTCGGCTTCGGAACCGGAGGGTTTCAGGTTCGAGACGCGATTCCACAGAAGAACCGTCGTGTAAGGGGGTCTGTTGCACGTTAAATCCGTCATGACCAAACGTCCTCCCGCTGGTGTGGTGTGGAGAGGGGGGGGGGTGCCAGCTCAGGTGTCGTCCTCGTCATCTGACAGCGGTTCAAAATGACGAGGTCCGTCCCAAAATAGCCCTAGTGTTGCTTCAAACGGGACGTTAATATAACCAAACCTAACTGTAACACCAACTATAATACTATTTGTGTTTAAAACAGAAAAACTTGATTTTTATGACTTGGAAGTAAATACGAATTCTTTTTTTTCATTGATTTTTTTTCAGTCGTATTATTTGTAAAATAAAAATATTTTAAATGTATAATAAGTTCAAAGGTATAATGTTTATAAAATAACAGTCAATTAAGCTTAAATGTAGCCAGCTTTATGTGATATGCATTTAAAAAGAAAATTCTGCAGTGGGAGGAATAGGACATGCTCGATTACATTTCAATACATTTTCTAAATAGTTAAATATGCTAACAATTAGGGTTTTTTTTATTTTCTCTTAATCTTGTTTAATAAAATTAGTTATGGTTTTACAATGCAATTATAAGTTGAGGATTTTAAATTCATTACAAAATATAGTACATAACTGTGTAAAAGTATAAATTATGATATATATTAAATAATATAAAGCTATAATGTACAATAATAAAAAGCTGAGCTTCCATTAACCAAAATAAAAAGCATAAAATAAAATTCTACTCTTTTTCAAAAAATTGCTTCACAGCACCAGTGTCTCTAAACAGGTTTTGTTATTCTTTATTTTAGTTAACAATTATATCATGTAGAGTATGAATACATGCTGTAGATCATTCTGTATCATTGCACATAAAACAAAATATATTTTCTATATAAAATCATGTATATATAATAGAGTAATAAGCAATATAATAATTATTAAGTAATGAAAAAATGAAACTAAGTTATGAAAGATATTAATTAAAACTTTCGTCATTCTAAATTAAAAACAATTACTAATTATATATTTTTTATATATAAAAACGCCATAAATATGGAAGAAAAAGAATCCAGAAAGAGAAAAATAAGTTGAATAATAACATATTGCAATCAATGGAAATGGTAGTAAAAGAAAATAAAAATTTTCAAGATGTAGCAGCACCAATTAAGATTTCAAAATTAGCTCTTCTTCAGCATGCCCAAAATCACAAATCATTGAATGAAAAGGATATCAAAATACAATATTTATTAATTTAAATTTTCTCAAACCTTGTCCCATTCTTCATTTATATCATTCCCATACCTTCCTCATATAAAGGGAGTTGTGGGGCAAAAATGCTACAATTTTTAACTATGCAAATATAAGGTAATTGTTTGTATTTTTCTGTTTTTGTATTTTTTAAAAATAAATTAAAGAGCATACAATAAGATTTTTACAAACTGCACTCTTGGCAAATCTAAACTAGTGAATCAAAAGAAAAAAGTTTTGTGAAATCAGTCCCACTCCTCCCAACTCTCCCCCACCTACTTTATTCAAATAATCTAAACTTTTCTTTAAAAATATTAAGAAACATATTTAACTGCAACAGTATTCTGAAGATAATCTAATTGTTAAAACATATTAGAAAAGTAACGAAATGGGTTTCATAATTAAAAATAAAAATTTAGCACTTAATTAAAAAAAAAAAGCACCAAATATGTAAGAGCAAATTTAAAGAAAATAAGTTTCCAGAATTTATAATCATCACTAACAATTGGTTTTTTTTTTTTTGTTTTTTTTTTTCAATTCATTTAGAGTAAAGTTTTTGCAAAATAGGACTATTATTATTATTTTCAAATTATTTTGTTTGACTTAAGTCATGCAATATCTATCTACACAAGCCTTTTAAAGAAAAGGAACTCCTTACATTTTGTATCTTAAAATGCATGATCAAATTCAATAACATCACTTGCAACAACTGCACTTTGGATTAATTAGATTAACATTGCATATCTTATAAGGTTACAAAGTTATTTTAGATGAATCTTCCAATTGAAGTCATGGCCAGATAATGAAAATAATACCTGAGCTGCTTTCAAATTTCCACACTAAGGATAGATGTCAACAAATTACTAACTGTGGACCAAGATTTATAGAGAAATCAGTTCTTGATCCATAGCATCAAATTCTAGAAATGATCTAGAATGATCATTTTGGATGGAAAAAGCAAATTATAGTAAGTTGTCCTCATTAACAGGAAAATCAAAATAATGTTTCATGTACATATGATAAATCTTTCTTCTCTTCAAACAGTTATGAATTTTAATACAGAACATTTTGCCTTCTTTAAATTGTTCCGACAAATAACACTCCACTGGGTTGAAATTCATCTTACACGTCTTTAAAAATGCTGCATTAACAATTGTTTTACATTACAGGGACTTACCATTTACATTTTATGTGCTTGCTTAGATCAAATGTATATCTTTTTTAAGTAGTTCCCTCTTCAGAGAAAGGATATTTAAACAAAATAACACTGATGTATAAAACAAACAACAGTTTTTTTTTTGTTTTTTTTTTTTTTGCCATAACTCCACGAGAAATCACCTGAAAGACATAAAATTCAGAAATGAAAGACAGCATTTTGTACTTAAACGACGACGAAAGCATAGTTGCGCAAAAATTAATACAATGCATAGAGTATGGAATTAAAAAAAAAGGCCTTTATTGAACTCGTAGTATCGTTACACATGATTGTCTGTCCAAGAGGAAGAATAAAAAGCAGATGTTCCTTAGTATGGGATATGCTCTCCCCTTACTGCAATGGTTGCTTCGCAGTCTCTTCATCTCAGCACCAGATTGTCCAACAGTTCTTGAGGTTAGAGTGCCCATTTCTCAATAACATCTGTTTCAGTCATAGGGTGCTCCCAAGAGGATGTAATCGTGCCGCAAGGTGTCTCCCAAAAGCATCCCACACATGTTCTATGGGATTTAAATCAGGGGAAAACGCAGGCCAATCCATTTGAGAGATATCTTCACTTTCCCGTAGCTGCTGAACATCAACAGACCGGTGAGACCGTGCATTGTCATCCATAAAAACAAAGTCTGGTTCAATAGCACTTCGTAACACATGCACACGGAGAAGGATCAATTCCTTACAATAGAGATCTCCGATTACAGAACCTCTGCCAAAAACGTGGAACTCAGTCCGCCCATTCAGCATAATGCCTCCCCAGAATACAACTCCAGGACCACCGTAACGGTCTCTTTCTATGATATTACTGGGATGAAATCATGGAAATTAAGTGACGTTGAGAATTGCTTGTGCCACTGAAACGACTCTCATCCGTAAAGTGGACACGACTCCATTGATGAGATGTCCAGTTTTTGTGCTCCTTACACCACTCTAAACGGTGCCGCCGATAGACAACTTTCAAAGGGATGCAGCGTTCAGGACGGCGGGCGAATAGGCCACCTTTGTGAAGGCGTCTGGCCACACCGCGACACTTATCGTTCTGTTGTTGTACACAGTTGCTGAGCAACGACACTTGCTGACTGGTATCGGGCTCTTTTCGCCTGCAGGATCCACTGCATTGTTTTCCTAGAGCGGTCACCAACAGCCTTTCTAACAGCTGTACTTATAGTTTGGAAGACTTTCCAAGAGCGCGAAACGACACTTTTGTTAATTCCGAACTCTTCTGCCACACTGGTGAAACTACGTCCCTCCTCCAACGTTCCCATCATTCTTCCACGTGTGAAGCCGTCCAGGGGATTTCTTCTAGCCATATTTCACGAAAGAACTCATTTGCACTAGCAGCAAATGTCTTTAATAGCGCCTCCGTTCTTCCTTTCTCTGTAATCTTGAGCTACACGCGCCTACAGCACGCGTTTTGCGTACACTCACGTCGCCTATAACGTTTTGTTCCAGATATTTGCATACGCATCACCTTTCTACTGAATTGGGTGTTCATATTACTAATCGCAATAACCTCTTTTCTGCAATTTCATGGCTATCTATTTAAAGTTTACATTGTTGCTTAAGTTTTGCACACCAGTATATGTTTAATAAAATAGTTTTTTCAAAATATACAGTACTGTGCGAATTAATTGGGACAAACATATTTTTTAAGAAAATCGTTCCTTTGTCGGGATTTTCTGCCTCAAACCGGTTTCAACTGCATTTTCTTACAACACGCAACTGCCCTTGACTAGTCTAAACCGGTTTGAGCACGTGACCATGACATATCGAAAATTTTCTCCTTCAGTTGCTGTAAGAAGTGGTCGGTTGTGTGAATTGTCTCCTTCTGATGTGTATTTAAAAAATGAATATCACTCCCAGGAAAAGGACTAGAATTGTTACCCTTACTCAGCAAACTTCTATGACTGTGAGGGATATTGCTGCAGCAGTTGGAGTTGGAAAATCCAGTGTTTCTAGGATTATTAATCAGCAAAAGAATTTTGGGACAGTGTCTCCAAAACGAAAGAGTAAATGTGGACGCAAAAACAAGACCATACCTCGAACAGACAAATTTCTTGTACGAAATAGTACAATGCATCCTTACAAAACAAATGGAGATCTTCAGAGAGAATTATTAGCTACTGGTGTGAGCGTGGATCCATCGACATTTTGACGAAGGCTTATTGAAGCTGGGAGATTTGCAAGAAAAGCAATTGAAAAACAGTTATTAACACCTGCAATAAAGAAAAAACGCTTGGATTGGGCCAGGAAATATCAATCCTGGAATGCACAAGATTGGAAGAAGGTTGTATTCAGCGACGAAACGCATTTTATTGTGCAAGGGTTTCGACCAAGATTTGTCAAACGAAGTAGTGGAGAACCCATCAGGGAACAACATCATATTCAAACAGTTAAACACCCTCAGAGACAGATGTTTTGGGGGTTATTTTACTTCTGGAGGACATGGCAGCTTAGTACCAATTGAAGGGATGATGAACTCTAAACAATACATTTCTATAATAGAAAGTAAAATTGTGCCTATGATACAAACGTTCGCTGGTGGTGTTTGTATCTTTCAACAAGATTTTGCTCCATGCCATACTTCTAAACTAACAACGATTTTTTTTTTTTTTTTTTTCCAAAAACAGAAAACAACGGTTTTGGTTTGGCTTGGTAATTCTCCTGATATAAATCCCATCGAAAATTTGTGGAGCATTGTAAAGAGACGTGTGAGTAAAATGGACTGCTCAACAAAGAAAGCAATAATTGAGAATGCTATAAAAGTTTGGTTTCGTGATGACAAGATCAAAAATTTATGTTCTAATTTAGTGGAATCTATGCCAAACCGTGTACAGGACTTCATTCAAGCTAGAGGAGGACATATTTTGTATTAGATTGCTATACCATGCATGTAAGTTAACTTATACTAATTAAACAACATTTGTGAAAATTTTTGTGTTTGTCCCAATTAATTCGCACACTACTATAATTTCTCAAGATATCACACTTTTATTCTACATACATTTCAGGATTTTAATTACATACAATAAATTTGAGACATGGCACAAACTTGGAACAAAAAGAAGCTGAACTTCAAAATATAATTAATTAGGTTAAATATAAACACCAAGCATTGAATTAATTATGATAAATTAAACAATAAATTGTATAAATTTATACAAAAAAAATACTTGAGATATTAAAAACTGTTACACAATTATTACATAAAAGAAAATTAATGTATCTAAAGGATAATAAAATTCCAATCCGGAAAAGCTGAAATCTGTGTTTCTGCAGAAATGTGCAATGTCTGATTTTCTCAAATAGTAGAATTTATCTTCTACTATCATGAAATTTGCAAGTACTCTTATTTAAAAAGCAAAAATCAAGGATTTCAAAAGAAATTTTAAGAAAATTCAAGGATCACAAATTTACAGATTTCTGACACGTAAATAATGAATTTAGACAAAATATTTTTTCTATTAATGCTCAAATTATTATTATTATTAGTTTATTTATTTCTTCTAGATGCTTAAGAGAAAAATACACTCACTCAAAAAACTGATTCACACTTTAGTTGAAACAAAATTCATTAAAAAATGTTAATCTATGTTTTTGGCATTATTTCTGATCAATGTTTTGCAGAATGGAAGGAAAATTGTAAGATATATACAAATCAATAAATCTTTATTTATATTTAAACAAAGGAATTGGAAATAATATGCCATTAAATTATTTTAAAACTACACTTCCAGTTAAGTCTCAATCCCCGAACTATTTGATCTTGAATATCTCTATGCTTCTCTGCCTTATCAACTAGTTTGTTCAGACATTTGTAGTACAGAACTGCATCTTCAGTTTTCAACCTTTTGATTTTAAGTTACTTAATTTATCTGTAATGCATTCCTTTATTATTATTGTTTTCTTCATTTTAAGATTGTAATTTCTGCATATTTATATCTTTTACATACTTAGAACTGAGATATTTTGTATAAAATCAAAGTTCTTATATGACGTGTAAGTTCTTTCTCCCTCACATTTTTTTTTTTAAATTAAGCTAAAATCAAAAGTTTTGCAACATATCTTTCTTAAAAGTTTTCAATCTCAACTTTTTTTATTAAAGAGAAATTCCCTGCCAACTACTGTCTGAATATAGAGAGCAGAAAGCTTAATGTAAATTGAGCATCTGCCTTTGAATACTTACTGGAGACATCAATCAACATCGACAGTAGGAGGGTAAGATACCATTGTCAAAAAAAAAAAATCTCTACACTTTTTTAAGGCCCTCTTTAAAAAGGGAAAGAAACTAAGCATATGATATTTAGGCTGCTTGGCTGTCGTGTGGCAGTTCATATGACGAGTGATCTAGACCAAATTGGGGGTCAGAGGGGTAAATCCAACTTTTCATTTAATTACGAAATTTGTGAAAAATATCTTTAGCAATAGAATAGTCAATGAAAGTTGAAGCCACATATTTGTTTTCAGCCTTCTTGCTTTTTTCATTACAAAACTGAATGTGTAAATTCATTTGCAAAGATAGGTTTTATGTTTCGTCAAGACTACATTATAGACATTAAAATTAGCTGCACATTAAAATAAAATACCCTTAATATATGGAACAGAGCTAAATGAAATTAAGCAAGAATATATTTCTGCCCCATAGGAAAACTTTTCAACAATCATGCTGTATCAGAATACTTCTTGGAATGCAGTTGAATATCCTTGTAAATTAACTCTTAGTAACTCTTCCGTTTAGTTTTGCATTTAAACATTGTGTAGACACAATGAATGACTTAATAATGCTATATTAACTGTTGAAAATTCCAAGACAGATATGTTGGTAATCCTATTTGTTACTACTCCCTTCCTCCAAACTGCACAAGGAAAGATTGATGATTGACAACATACCCAGGTCCACACTTTTTTATTTTCTCGTATACCAACAAAGTATTATAAGAAGTGTAACAGTGCAGAGGTAGAAATAGAACCATTATCCAAACATTTGAACTCAGAAACATTGTCGCTTGTTACTTCATGAAAATTAAAGCAACAAAGGAAAGAAGAATAAACAATAGCATCTCAACAGATACTTTTTTTCAATTTTTATTTTTATGAAAACAAAAGTACAAAGTAGGATTTAATGGTTTTCAAACCCGGTTTTTTAAAGTAAATTTGTCACAGTTGAAAACCGATTTTTAAATTAAGAAATTCGGTTTAAAGAATTCATATTATTATGAATATTATTGAATGATATCGGTTCTTCTTATATGTGGAATGAAGCTGAATATCCTAAACTTTTAGAACTTCATAAAGTCTTGGGACCGATTCGTCTAGCAGCTGAAGGATTAGAACGATGAGATGCCAATTTATTAATGTGAAGATATATTTGAATTTCTGTTAAATGAACTAAAAAATTTAAACACTGAAATAAGTTTGAAATTATTATATGTTTTAGAAGAACGAATTTAAAAAAATGTCAAGTAGAATTAGCAACTTTTTTGCTGTATTTGAGATACAAAAAGAGTTCAGCGGAGAAATCTAGTGTACTTTCTTTAGCTTCAAAAACGAAATTATGTTATCTGGTAAGATATTGTCTAGAATATTTCCAAACCTCTATGTGGAAACCTATTCTGATGAAGAGCAAACCGAAGAAACTACACATCAGAGTAATGCTTTTTTAAAAGAACCTCACTGAACGATACTGTTATGGTGGTGCAGGATTGCTCGTTTGTGATGGAATTATAATTGGCTCCAGTACAAGCATATTCAAATCGTAACAATGGCAAGCCAAATTTATCGAAACATTATTCTGGAACAATATGTACGTTTGTTTAGAGATACCATGGGGGCAGAATTTGTGTTTATAGATGACAACGTAGGTCCTCACCGTGCAAATATCGTAAACGCATGTTTTCACTCCGACGATATCACACGTATGGAATGGCTAGCATTCCCACCTGATTTGAATACGACAGAGCATGTATGGGACATACTTGGCCGAAGAGTTCCAGCCCGTCAACCACCTCCTACATACATGTATACTGGAACCCAAGATCAGCTCGATAATTGGATTCTCAGCATGCCTAGGCGTTGTACGGACTGTATTTCATTGTCTGAGAGACATCCAATGTATTAACCATCATACCCACCATGTAAAGTTTAAGTTTTTGCAAGGGAGATATTTTTTGTAATTGCTCCAAGGAGAAAAAACCATAGGTTTTATGAATGGTATCGTATATAAACCATCAATTTTGTTCTCATTTTCTGTTTAATAAATGGGCTTTATGGATATGTCACGTTTGTTTTGTTTATGAATCTTTATTTGCGGAGCTGGCATTATCTTTAATTTATAGACATGGGTGCATATAAAATCCAGGAGAGTGGGTAATTATCTGTCTACTTATTTAAAGATTATTAACGGGTAAATGACTGAACTTTATTTATGAATTAAAAAAACATACTTACTTCATCTCTGATACTTTTATTCTGTTCAAAATCTTCCCTAACCCACTGTTTCAATTCAATCTGATGTTCTTTATTTGGAATTTTCTTTATAGTCCTTAAAATATCTCGGTATAAAGTCAAACTTTTCGATCGCAACAGGAACTGGAAAGATATACAATCAATTCTTACGATTACTTTCTAAACAATGGGGAGGGGGGATACATCATATGCAAAAAATAAATTCATAATTCTGTACTTCATGCCAGTCTTTGTGATTTATAGGGAAAAGCTATTACAGTGCATTTCAAAATGATAAATGCTTCTATAATTAACAGCTGCAATTAGAATATAATTAAAACATACAATTTGTATTTGAAGGAGGAAATCTTTTTCAAAAATTGTTATTCGAAAAATTTACAGAATTAAAAAACATCCCTAAAGAATTATTGCAACTAAAAAGGATCCTCGTCCTTTCTAAAAATGTTTCACAGCATGATTTCTTATATAGTATAATAATTACGCCCCTTCCCCTGCAAAAAAAAACTTCATTCCATATAGAGAGTTTTAAAGCAGTTGTTTAATAGAAATCTGCAAAAATTACAGTTTTACCCAACAGTTTAAACATACCTTTTAATTAGTGTTTTAGGCCTATACTTAAACTTATATTCATGACTTTTCAATAACGCTTCTACAGATATTCAGATAAAATTAATGTAGTATTTTCTAAAGGCTAAAAAAAAAAAACTGGTGAGAATGACTTGATACTTCTTAGTATATATGATGCAATAAAAACTTGTTTTACTAAAAAAAAATCAAAAGTAGATTGATAGATCACGCTGTACTCGTCATAGTATGCTAAAAAATGATTCCTTTAAAATCTATGTTTATTTTGAGAAAATAATAAAAAGATATCACGAAGAAAAACTTTACCTGTAATAAGAATGCAGGGAACATGCAGTTCCTGTTTATTCTACGTCTGAGATGGTAGTCATGAGTCTATTATAGAAGAATCGGGCTTTGCTTGTGAATCTTTTCTACAAGAACAGTAATTATCCGGCTAATTGCATTGAAAAGATTAAGAATATTAAGGGTACCGTATACGGGATAATAGAACTTGTGCTCACTCATTAATTAGTGCTACTTGCGCTCACTTCGTAGGTTTACTGGAACTTAGTTACCTTTGGCAGGAAAACTTGGCGACCATTTAGAGGAATTATAGAGAATGCCTATTTCTCGTTTTGATAAAAGATGATTGATCGTTGAAGGTCATTTCTCATGGAATAATTACCTTTTTCCCACGGTAAAACTAATTAAGGCTCCTAAAGAATGCGAGAAACATCTTAGAAATTTTACTTGATTTGTTATTTAGTGGGTTTGCTTTTTTTTCTTTAACCATAGTTGCTTTGATATAATTTTAAATATGAATAATACTATTGAAAATTTCGGAACATCAAAAGTAAAGCCAACATCTGTGTTTAATAGATATCAAAATCGAAAATACTGTAGCAGCCTTAAGAATGAAATCAGATGCCGCTGCTTTAACGAAAAATCTGCAAAGTGTAAAGAACCTTTGAAAACAAGATATAACAATATACTCTCTAGAATCACTCATTTTTGTAAGCCAGCCGAATGAAGCTAAGATCAGCATCAAGAAATATGTAGCAAAAATAACAAGGAGAGTTGTGAGACTGATGAATTCGTCTCAAAAAGGTATCAAGAGGAATTGTCTCCTCTTTTTTAAAGTGAATATAAATTTTTGATAGATATGAATCTTTGCAAATTATAAATTTAAGCACCATTCACGTTTTTAAAAATATATTTAAAAAAAATATATAGAAATTATTATGTTAATTGAATAATTGTATATATTTTTTTTATAATTTTGAAAATACTATCTTCAATGGAAAATGTAACATTTTTTTAAATTTCTAAATGTAAGACAAGCAATGTTAATTTATCATCAATATTTAGAATTTTTGACAATCAAAATGAAATAATTATTGATAGTTCAGATTAAATGCACCAAATGTATTACAGTGGAAGAAAGAAATATCATTTAATCTTGCATATAAATAATTTAAAACAGATATTTTATGCAAATGAAATTTTATCTGTCTAAAGAAAATAACATATAAACTTGTTTAACTCTCCTATTGATTTGTGAATATCTATTTTAAGTAGACGCTCTTTTTAAAAGGAAAATATTGCTTATGAATAAAAATGACTGGTTTGTTTTTCCTCTTAACACTCAAGTATTACTAAAATGAGTTAAATGCGAAATTTTAACTAAAATGCTTTAATTGTCATTCATGAATGCATTATATCTTTTTAATTAGTCCTTATATTTAAAAAACAGATATATTTAAAAAACAGATTATTTTGAAATAAATAATGTTTTCCCAAAATTTTTATCAATGTTTTTTTGTAGAAGGAAATAACAATGTTTATTCGTAGAAGGAAGAATAAATAATCCGTATTACTTGGTCTGTTTGGATATTATGCCATGCATGGCTGTAACTTACATTAAATTTTGAAAAAAAAATCCTTTAATTACTTTTCTAATTGAAATGCAGTCAAAAAGAATTTAAAATAATCTTTGAAGTTAAGCACTAAAAACTACAGATAGAGAGAGAGAGAGAGAACCTCAATTATTTAGGAAGTCGAACATTTCGATATTTAAATAAATAGCAGTAATAATAGTAAAGGGCAAAATAAATTCAATTATTTTTTTTTCAAAATATAATTCCTTATGTTATGAAGAACCATGTATGGTTGATGTTATATCTATTTGTAGCAGCTAAATAATAGATTTTTAGAATTCTACATTTTTAAGTAATGCATTATTTTGACCAAAATACACCCTACTGCCCATTTTATCACATTTTTATGAAGAATATTTTTTATTAAATACTATAAATCTTATGAATTCTAATCATGTAATCAATAGTGCTATTACGCCAAAAAATATGTCATTATTTCTTATACATAATGTAGATTTCATGAAAAAAAATTAAAGAAAATAAAGATCTAAAGAGGGCATTTTTAAGTATGAAATTTGAGTAAGTGTTAGATGCAATACTTAATTTTTTAACTATGTCAGGACATATATTCTGGCTTTAAATCCTGGTTTCATTGAAACAACCATATAAATTAATTTAAAAAATCAAACTAAATTGTCAGTAATTAGAATGATTAGCTATCGCTCGATAAAGTGTTGTTTCCTTCACAATTTTGTACCTTAAGAAGGGTTCTGGATACTTTCAAAAGAAAAATTGTTTGCCGTTTTAGAAATGCGTGATTTAAAAAGTATATATTTAAAATACCAGAAATAAGAGAAGTTTGCCGTATTTAAATCACCTAAGCATTTTGTTACGAACACACTAATAATGTGTAATGAAATAGAGTAAAAATAATAACTTTAGTAATAAAGTAGCAGTATAATTTTTTTATAGTTTATCTTTAAAAACTGAATAAAATTTTTGAGAAACAGTAGTAGAATGAAACACAACTTATTAAAATTATGTGATCAGTTTAATAAAAGAAAATGGTCAAATTATATCGCAAATTACTTTCAGCTCAATAAAGCAAAATATTCTTTGGTTTTCATCTTCATATAAAGTTGAATTGAAGCTGATAATTAGAGAATGATATCATTTTTAAAAATTTATTCGTTTTTTTTCTCACATATGATACAAAAGCAATTCAGTCTTTTTTCTTTTTTTCTTCTTGTTTGAACCAATATTTTGATGATTTTAATATATCATTATTGTTTCTTTTTGCTCAAACTTATTTCATTTCCAATTTATAAGGAGTGGCAGAATTTGTAGCTACTTTTTGGGCGACAAAATAGTCCTTTTGGTTTAGTTATGCAACGATTAAGTTCATGCAATGATCCGAATCCAATTTAAGCAACTTTTCGACAAAATCTAAATTATTCATCTAACCTTATTTTTAAAGTATTTGAAAATAAGGTTAAATAAAATAGTTAACTATTTTATTTAATAAAATTATTATAATGAATTGAAGTTTAAAAAATTGCCACTATCAGGATATAGCATGTTTTGTTACTCTCATTTCATATGAAGGTAACTACTTAGAATAATAGCTAAAGGATTATTTTTTTACTTAGAATAAAATGAAATAATGTATTTCAGATTCGAACGAACTGCAGTGATTTTTAATATTTCTCATTAATTTTTTAAAGAATTAAACAGTTCTCTTATTTTTAATATTATTAATCTGTTATCTGGGTAATTAACTTATATTTAATTCGCTTTGCACTGAAATATTTCGTCATACCCAGTTAATAGGTTAATATGAGTACTGTCTTATTTTAACAAGAATGCTAATTATTTTGCAGAAAAATTGAATTTAATGCAACTTGTTTGAATAAATTCAATGTAAAAATGCATGTTTCCAGTATTGATTTCTGAAAAAAATATAAGAAATATATTCAATTATCAATTTAAAAATTTCTTAAAATCTTTCAATGAAACTCAATTATGGCAACTGAATAATTTTTAAGAGCACAATTAAAAAAACATTTCAAGACAGATTTACATAGAATAAGCATCATGAGCATATAATATGATAAGTTGTATAGTATATGCTTTGATAACATAATCATAATTTTGGTTAATCAAGAAAGAAAAATATTTTAAATTAAAATTTCAAGGATCGTCTCATTTGACTTTTGTTTCTAAAAAAATATTTATTATTTATTCTAATGAATTGAAAGGCCAGTATATTTTTTAAATAATTAAAAGGAATGTACATTTTCAAAATTTCTGGTACTATTCCCTGCTATTTAAACAAAGACATTTGAAAAGAATTGAGGCAAACCTGCATACGAATTCTTGGCTTATTAGTTTTGATCCCACAAAATTTATACAGGCTTTTAACGATTATGACTATTATTTTACAAGAACTGCATTGTATTTGTTATTTTTCAGTAGCTATAATAAATCAGATATTTTATTTAATTGTTTATAATTTTTGTAAATATTTATAACTGTGAAATTGATAGTTTTGTAAAAGTTTTCAACACAGTTCAAATAATGATGGATGGTAAAATAGTACCTCCATCTTTCAATTCAGTAAAATGATAGAAAGGGAAATATGAAATCTATGATATTCATTTATATTTAAATGTAAATCTTCAAAATCATGTTGGGCATTAATCAATTTAAGAATGTAAAATCCATCCATACTGCTTCATTTATACATTAATATGGCATTTTCTGCAATGACAGTATGAAACAGTCTTTATTTCAAATCTTTAATCACTTTAACAACTGATATAAATTTCTTCATAGTTTGCCACATATTAGGTATGTAACACACACTAAAATACAGTTGTATTGTTGAAAAATTTTGAGAATAAGTGAAAAAACTAGATATTATTGATATCCATTTAAACGAATTTAAAATAGTTTTTGCATATTTTGTTTATTCTATTAAATAAATTAAGCAAGGTATAAAAATTCAATTTGCAAGATGCGGAGATTAAATTTGAAAATTATACTTCACTTTATTAGATTAAATTAATGTTATGCATACCAAAATAATAATTTTTATAAATGTGTTTGGTACAGCAAAGTTATAGATATATTCCTTCTTAATAAGCATCTTAATAAATTTTTAGAAGCAAATTTCTCTCATTTTATTCATTATTTTTAACACTCTTCTATAACGCAGCATTATCCATTTCGTTATCAAAGACATGGGGTATCATTCTCACACTGCCATAGATTAATTATCATGTGTCGTTCGTTGTCAATGCGTCAAAACTAACATATAAGGATAAACTTTATAATATAGCTGTCGCTTTAATACTTCAGCGCAAATGACACACAATCTTTAAAGCACATGGGATTCTCCTTCCCTTTTCAATGAAAACTAAGAGTAAGAGAAATTCTTTCTTTCACAAAATAGTGACAACTGTTCTATGTTCCTAATTGGAAACATGGAAGTCTAATGAATCATAGCAAATCCATTTCTTGTACAGATTTTACCTGTTTTGAGTAATATAGATCTTTCCAATTATGTTTACTAATTTTTAGTAATTTTTCATTGATTTTGTAATTTTATAAGGATTTTATATTGTGCAAATTTAAAATAAAAAAAAGGTGTAATTATATTAATCTCTGTATATTATTCATTTTAATTTTAAAATAGAATTTCTATCTCAGGTATAACAAGAGAATCGAGTATATTTCCATTAAAAGCAATCATTTTCTCAAATAAATATTAATGAATTTTGTATTTTCAAATTATTATTATGAATTTTCAATTCATAGTTCTCAATTAGAAACATTGGCCAGTGAATGGTTGTGTTAGTTTAAAATAATACTCAGATAAACATAAAAAATTATAATCAATGGTTTTATTAACCATTCGTCCTGCCTTTAAATATTCATGATTTTGATACACATGAAAGCCATTAAGTGGTTTAGTTTTTGATAGAAACAATTTTTACTAAATATACTGATGGAGTAAAAGGCAGTTTTTAGCATCATTCAAAGAAAATACATTAATGTTATCATTTTCATTCAATTCAAAATAAAAATAACATATATAATATGAAAATATGAAATCAAATATATAAAATACTAGCACTTTAAATTCCACTTGTCATTTCAAAAAAATCATGAGTGACTAAAAACTAAGTAAATTGAATGAATTCTAATTTTTTTAAAAACTTTTTGCCAATTATTTTCTAATATACCCTACCAACAATAATCTGAATAAAACAATACCCTTTAGTTCAAACTTTCTATTTATTCATTGTTGAAAAGAAATATTAAACATATATATATACATATATATAAAAAATTTAATGAAAATGAACATTTAGTTTCAAGCAGGTTGTCTGTTCCCTAAACATGAAAAACGGTTTTTTGTGTCATATGTTTTTAAAAGAATAATTTTAACAGAATTTAGTTACAATTATTGTATCTAGAAAATTTCAGTTAAATAATAAGCATGATTATCGAACTAAATGTGTCAAAAATCCACATAATTAAAAAAAAAACTTACAATGTTTGTCATGTAATATTACAATCACATAATATAACTCTATTGGTTTAGTAATGTTGAGTCAATACTAACTGTATCTGATTAATGGCCTTAGAAACTAAAAGTCCCTAAGTTGATCTCTATAATCTGAAGTTGAATAAACAGACATGACAATTATAACTAAAAAAACAAAATATGTGTGGAATAGATCAGATCACAACATTTTTTTGTATATATTAGAGATACATCATCTATGTAAGTAAGGGTCTGAAAGTTATGATACATCAGAATAATCATTAGTTTCCTACATGTAATTAAATTCCTTAATTTTATAAAAGTTAAAAAGAGCATAAACTATATAACATAAATATAATAATATACTAAAATGATTGTGAAATCAGTGGTTATAAAAGGTGTATTATTATATCTATGGCTGAAGTGAGTAATTTATAAAATTTTCATCCCAGATCTAATGGTATAAAGTTCTTGATAGTATGCAATTTTGACAGAGTCCCTTTAAAAATGTTCTAAAGTGGTTTTAGTGTATTTCTTATTTAAATAAATGTTCTTAAAATGAGCTTCTTGCAACGAAGTAATAATTAAATTTCTTACCACTCTTGAGCATTTGCTAAAAATAATAAAATCATTTTTAAAATTAATCTCATTGTATCCCTGTTCAAATATTTCTATTAAAAGAAATTAAACGTTAGAAATCAAAAACTTTCAAATTCAATGCATTGTAATCAATTCTTAAATAATCATATAATTTTAAATTTAAAAAAAAATTCCCTGCACTGACTAAAAAAAAACCCATCACATTTGCTTTTTTTTTTGTCATCTTTGAAAGAAATTAAAAAAGATGTTTTTTGTTTGTTTTCAGACTCTACTTTTGTTGTTTTTCTGAACATATAGAATATTTTTGTCCTCAATTTAAACCATAATTAAAAACAGGTCCAACTGAAATTAATTTGAAATATTAAAACTATTTTCTCCAAGTTAAAGATGGCAAACATTTGGTTTTTAATAATCCTTGAGTGTTGCAGTATGCACAACAAAGTATTTTTTACAGTGTAATGAGACCGGAAAAAAACGTGCTATTTTACATTAACATCAATAATTGAAAAACTCGCAAATAATTTGTTAATTTTCATTCGATTGTTGTCCCATGAAAGATCACTTCAACCAATGAAGCTACTTTCCCTCAAGCTATTAATTTAAAATAAATTTTTCAAAATAAAAAGTTAAATTTACAATTACCTGTGACAAAGACAAAAAATCTCTAGATTTAGTCGACATTTTCACATTTCAGTCCTGCCCTTCTAAAAACCGTAAGAAACTTTCCCATATGTAGATACAAACACGGATGATGAAGTTTCTTTGTAATCTGCAATGCTTATTTTATTTACAAAGGAATGGGTAGGGACTACTTCTCTTACTATGGATGGTCAGGATATCGCCAATTTGTTTACCTTTCGAATCTCCGTTTGGCTTGGCTCTCTGTGGCTCTCACTGGTAAACCCAGCGTGAAGAGGCATGCGCAGTTATCTATTTTTACCTGAACATAAGTCGAATCTGATTGGATTGTCAGATCAGTGAATTAAAAACCGTCAAATGAGGTTCCCGCCAATTTTACAGTAAGCAATAAACATGGAATTCAAATGTGGATAATACGGCACTGAATTAAAAAATTTTAAAAACGCATTTTCAAGCCCATTTATCACGAATTCATGGTATAAAAAGTGATAATAAAAATTTTGAAAGTGATTTTGTATGTGTATATTGCGAAAAACAATTCGCATCTAAAAAAAGTTTGTCGACACACGGTGGGAAAATTCATCATGTTGTAAGAGCTAATATTACGTGCCAGGAAGAGAATGGTGAAGAAAGTTTTCCAACATTATGTGATTTGCGAGCGCATTTATGCGCTTTTCATTATATGAAAGATATTGGAAATTGTGAAAAGCTGAAATTCGAGAAATACTTGGGTAAGTAAATGTATCGGTTTAGCTTGATACGTTTCTTTCGACATTTTAACAATTGATTTGTCTTTTTAATGAAGAATCTTGTGCAAAATCTATCAGCCTAATAATGTTAGATTATTCTTTGGCTTTGCTGCTAGAATGTTTTTTTATCCAGTTCTTAAAAGTATGGTTTTAAAAAAACATTTATATTTTTATTTTACTGTTTAAATTTAGTGTTATGGCATTAAGAAGAATCTTCCATGGAAGCATTTTTTTTTTCTCTTTATGGTAACCAAAACAGAAAACAGTACAAAATCATTAAGGGAGAGGAAAGACAGAATGTGTTATAAAAAAGACTGGAATAATTTCAATGTCACAAATGCTCAACAAAAAGAATGCATATTGTAAAATTATTTGTTAACAAGTTTAAAGTTTATAATAATGATTGCATTAGAAATTGTAATTTTGTTAAAAGGAAAAGTTTGAATATTGTAAATATATGCTATATATATTTATCCATATGTACATGCATCACAGTTTTGACCAATGAAATACTTAAGGATATATATTTCGTTTGTAGATTTCCTACAGTAGCTGGCAGAGAAAGAACATAATTCCAGTCCTAAGTTTTTTATAAATTCTAAAAAGAAAAATGTAAACCATGTCTATACATCTTTCTGATGTAATCACAATGGTTCCTACAAACCAAAGGTTGGATCTCGTAAAAAGCAACTAAAGGCCCAAGGAACTATGAAGATAGGATTTCATTGTACAGCTGCGATTTTCATAAAGGATTTTGATTCGTGTGTTGAAGTTTCCTATTACAAGGAACATTATAAACATGAGAAGTCATTATGCCATGTGCCTTGTCCTGAAATTGAGAAAGAGTTAATAGCAAGTAAAACTTATTTTTAGAATAAAATTTAACAAGTAAAGTAATATTGCTGGGGATAAGAAGAATGTACCTTTTTTTTTACCTTTATACTGCAATTTTTAGTAGTATCATAAAATTTAGGTTGGAGGATAAGAATACTCTTAGTGTGGGTTGAGTGGTTTGCAAGTAAACTATTTGTTTAATAAATACGTCCTTTAGGAAATAAAGCATTAAATCTACTTTTAGTTATATTAAAATCTAATTGATAATTCTTTAATCTTATGGGCATATACATTCTGGAGATTAGACTTCATTCCCTATTGGGTGAATAAATTCTACTTTTACGTCGGTTATTATAGAAAGAATTGTTTTTACATGGCATTAAAAATTTAATTAATCATAATTCTTTAAGTTAATGAATTTCATATTAAATTGATAAAACTTATTCCGAAATATATTAGTTTTGAATATGAGATGCATGTTATTTTAATACAGCTTCTTTATTGCTCTTATGCCTGTATTCACCAAACTGGTTGTTAAAGAGCCAATTAATCAATCAGTGATCATTGAATGATTATCAACGGCTGATCGTTGATATGTACAAACATGTGATCTAGCATCAAGCCAATAGGTGGTTTTGATGTAGCCAGCTTGATTTCATCCTAGTAGTGGATCTTCATTTGTCTAAATATGTCACATGATTATAACTTGAAAGTATTCTAATCATATTTTTATTATTGTACTCTTGGCTCCCCCCCCCCCCATTCATTCTGCTTGTAAGAAATCGAATTTCTATTTGCAATGGATTAATTGCACTAATGTCTAGTGACAATCCCATAGAAATGCTTGTGTGATATCAACTCGGCATTTTTTGGGATTGTTTCTCTGACTATCCATTAAGCAGGTAAGCTGTAAATTTTCACAACATTTTGTTTTTCTTATTAATATCAATAGTTTCCAAATGAAATTAAATTTTTACTAAGATTTATCTATTTAATTTCTGAAAGAAATGTATTTTATTAATTTAAAACAAATTATGTCTTTTGTTCATCAGAATATCCAACATTGTTGTACATAATTAGTTATATTAAACAATGCAAATAAGAAGTTGCAAACTGTGAAAAGTATAATCTAAATCAAAACTGTATAAAAATGGGTGCATTTTTTGAGAAAATCAATATTATTTTAACAAAATCAATATTATTTTAACATTTCCTCTCCCATTGTATTATCAATATGGTAATGTTCCATATTTGTTCATTATTAAGATCTCTTATCCTTTTCATGAATTCATAATAAATTTTACATTTTCCAAACTATTAAATAAATCTATTCTTTTGGTTTCACTAACAAATTCTTACAATATTTAGAAAATATTTTATTTTAGAATTTTTTCTACACTTAGCAATGCATTAGAAACATACATTTAAAATATTGGAGGAAGAAAGATCTTGCTTGCAAAGTAAACCAACTTTTATGATAGTAAGTTGTTTTGACAACAATGAGTAATGTCATTAATTTAAAAGTATCTTAAAATTTCTCGCTCTGTCAGTTTTCTGATATCATTTTCATTACTTTCTTTCAACTCAAGACATTTTATTTCATATGATTTTGCACAAATGAAACAATTATCTTTCAAATCCTTTTATTTTATGAATGTTTTTGTAAAATATTTATTTTCTATTTTTTAATTGAAATTCGCTATTAATTAATATTATAGGAATGTTTCAAAAGTGTCTCTTGTTGAAAACTTCATTTATTGTTTTCAAAACGATGGAAATTGATAAAATTTAGTATTGATTTTAAATAAATTTTTTAGCAGAAGTATACAATACTAGAAAATAATATTTTAATATTAACATAATTTTTATTTTAATTATAATTTAATATTAATTTTTATTTTATTAAACATAATTTTTATTTTCTTTAAAATACTGTCTTAATACTTTTCTTTTAATGAATTAAAATGATGAATTTCGATTTAAATACAGGAAACCACAGTTGCTAGATTATTTCTTATTCTAAACAATTCTAACTTCTCCATCTCGAAATTATCACAAATCGGTTACTGCATCCAAAAATTGAAGCAGTAAACAATTGATCAGAATTTGATCATTCAAAGTCGGAGGATCAAAAAATGGTGCAAAAGAGGGGGAAATTTGACATCCGGTTTGGTCTTGAGAATTTCGATTTGACTGCTCAGCAGTGAATAATCATCAGCTGATGGTGAATATGGATGTTAATCTTTAAAATGCTAGGAAAATTTTTATGTCTAAAAGAACCAGATTATTTTTTAAATGTATTTTAGGTAAACTTCTTCAAGGTGTTGCTGAAAAAAAATATCTTGCAAGATGTTTGTCACTCCTTGGATATATCATTTGGAATGAAACACCTAATTACCAGGAAAGATCTACAAAATATCAAGAGAGATTTCGGAATTATGGTTCCTAGTAGAGGATCTGTTATTCAAGATGATGAGATTAGTGCCTGTGCTTGGGTCCATAAGATGAAGATGGAGAAAGATAATCCTGTTCTTTTCTATAAAAGACAGGATGATCCTCATCCTACAGTTCAAAACAAATATTTTATGCTAGTTCTTGTGACTCATTTTCAGAAATCTATATTTTATCCTTTAGGAGCAGATCGAATCTGTTTAGACTCAACTCACAGTATTTCAAATTATAACTTTGAATTAGTTACTGTGCTTGTGATTGATGAATATGAGGAAGGTATTCCTGTTGCTTTTTGTATTTCATCTTCAGTAAACACTGTAATTTGTACCCACTTTTTTTAATGTATTAAGACAACAATGTCTTCCAGCATCATTCCAAAAATTTTTACGAGTGATGATGCTGTTATGTTTAAAAATGCCTGGGTTAGTGTGTTTGATCCATGTCCCAATTATTTATTATGTTCTTAGCATGGAGGAAGAAATTAAATTCTGTAAAAAAGAAAATATGGCAATACATATATAAAACTTTAAAGAATGATGTATGAATTGGATGAAAATAATTTTTTTAAATATACTTAGCAGCTTTTGTGAGATGCTTAATAAAAATACCAATACGAAAGAATTCTATTTTTTTAATAATTATCATTCAAGATGTGAGATGTGGACATGTTGCTATAGAAAGGCAGCTAAAATTAATACCAATATGCATATTGAAAATTTTCATAGGAGCTTAAAACATATTTATTTAGAGGGGGAAAGAACAAAAAGAGTCGATAAAGTTATTTTTGAATTAATTAATTAGTAAATGATAAAAATTTTGATTATTACATTAAAACTCAAAAGGATAAAATCACTAAAAAGGCAACTCAAAATTTTAAAAGGTATAGGGATGGTAAAATTTTACAATCAACTTTCGAACAAATTAAAGAAAATTAGTGGAAAGTTACTTCAGGTAAAAACATGCATAATATAATAAAAGTTCATTCTTGCAATGACACTTATATAATTGTTTGCAGAAATTGTATTTTATGTATGAAATCATATACTTGTACCTGTCATGATTATATGATACCTAATTTTTTATGTAAATATATACATTACATTTCAGTAAATTCTAGGCAAAACAATTTTTGCAGTCCACTAAATAAAAATAGTTCTATTATTTCTATTATAAATTCTGAACCTAAAAAGATTACAGAAGTAGGACCTAGTCAATTAGAATGTAATAAGATTACAATGGGTATACTTTATAATAAATTGAATTCTTTAACAGCAATGGATGATATTGTGTATCATCAAATAAAAAATCACTTAATACCAATTAAACATTTGTTAGGAGTTCATTCTGATTATTCCTTACCTTGTCATCCTAAAATAACTTCTAAACCATCAAATAAGAAGATTCTTAGACAAAAACGATTTCATTCAGTAAAGAAGACTTATTCAAATAAAAATTCTAATTTTTCTAAACCTAACTGCTGAAATTGTAATAAAGAAAAATGTTCCCTTAAAAAAAGAAATGTTGCACTCTAGTAACATTGATTCTGATCATGTTATTTTAATAAGCAAATGTTTTTCTTTTTTTATCAATATGTCCTTGGCAACTTTGTATCTATAAGTCACCATATTTATTCTTAGTTTTGTGATAAGTTTGTTCTCTGCTTTCATAAAATTTTATACATAAATAATAATTATCTTCTAATGTTTTCTGTATTTTCACATGTTTATGATTGCATATTATTGTCCTAGTAGATGTGTTAGTGATTATTAATTTTTGTACTTTCTTCGTTAAATTTATCTATATTGTCTAATAAAAATTAATATATTTAAGTAATATTGTGTATGTATGTTAACTTATTCTATTGTAAAATGTATGTGGATTATATTATTCAAAATTTACTTTGTATCTTATTTCTTTACTTTGTATTTTTGTAACATAACCTCCATCTTTTTGTTATTATTTACACCCATCAATTTGAAAAATAATTTTGTTTATTTGAAAATAAATTGTTTTATTTGCAATGATACCTGTTTTCATTCCTTACTTTTCAGATTTTGCATATATACACATATGTAATTAATTTTTAATGTAGTTATCCAAGTTACAATCCCAATTTCAAGTAAAACAATCATCTCTCCCATTCTTCAACCCAGATCTCAAATGGTTAAAATAAGAATCTATTAAGAATATAATGTTTACAAAAATAAATTGCTTTTTTATAAGAATGAAAGTAAAAAAATAGAATATGAGAAAAATATTCTGCTATCAATTCAAAAAGATTAAAAATAAAATAGAATGTTGAAAATTGATTTTCTTTATAATTACTAAAGGAAAACTGATAAAAGCATCAATGTGTTTTTAAATTTGTAAGCTTATTTTAGCTGAATAAAAGCAATTCCTATTAGCTTCTGCAGGTGAAGCTGTTGTTAGTACATATAAGGATGATTGCTGTTTGTGCACTAGCAAATGTCACCCATATTCCGCATTGGCGCCCGGGTTGAACTGCTGCAAATTTGAATTTTTCAAATTCAGAATTAGTTGCTTTTAAAAATATACAATGTAAGGAAAATTTTTGAATGACATCTATTTGTGGTTTTTAGTTGAAGCCGAAATACACATGTTAAAATTTCTAAACATGTAATGATTTACTTCACGAATATATAATATGGAGATAAAAACTTTTAAGGTAAATACCACTATAAAATAAAGGATTTTTTAGGTGAAGTTTCGATTCTCAGAGCCGATGTATGTTGTCAAGGCAAGCAAATACTCAAAACATAATATTCTGACATCGACCGCGTGGTCTGTATTATTGAATATTAGGACATCAGAAAGGAAATCCCTTGGGTTCAGTCGAAGGCTTTAAAACGAAATGGTGCCACTTCTGAAAAGCGATAAATGTTCCGTGAATTACTAATTAATTAAATAATATTTGCATTTTGAAAAATTAATGGTATTTTTTTCTAATAAAGAATTAGTAGCAAAGTTTGGTTGAAATCAGCCAAGACGTTTAGGAGAAGATGTGGAAACACAAATACATAAGACACGACTTTCATTTATATTACGATAACATTTTATAAATTTGCGACACAATAAAATACTTTCTTATTTAAGTAACAAGAAAATATTCTAAGTATTATTAAACGGAAAATTATGATGAGAAACAAAGGTGGCAAGCAACAATGTATGCGTAAATAAGATATATAACATATATTGCGAAAGATTAAGTTGAATTCATTCATTTCATGCGATCTAGTTATAAGACGCAGCAGAGCCAAGTTGTGCCGAAAATCTAAGCGACAGCGAGCATGACGTCACCAAAGGAGCGAACCAATGATGTTGCTCGATTTTCTTCCATACATAAAATATGTTATGGAATGGGAATATGCAAGCGGGAACCTAGTAGCTTCTCTAGTACATTAAACATAAAGACTGTGAGGATAACAGGAACAGTACAAACAAACAAAACACCTCTCCTAACTACATCAACTTGTAAAAGAATATATATTCCACTCACCCTTCATCTATTTTGCAGGTTCAAAATACTTAATGCCATCCTATTCACCAGATATCCATTCTTGCACAATTACCGATATAACAAATTATCAAGGGAACCATCAGAGCACAAAAAGAACTACAAGGAATTCCACTGCAGAAGATTTTTAAAGTAAGAATTCACACGATTTTTTAAAGCGCATACCGACAGTTAAAAATTGCAAAAGAATAAATATTTTCTGTTCGTTTTCACATTTAAAAAATTGTAGTGTCTTATTAGTAGTAATAAAATTTTCAATTATAATACAAAACAAAATTAAAATCTTTCATAGATGTTTTTTATTATTTTTGATTTAACATTTTTCATAAAATAGTTGTAGTTCATGTACAATTCAACCATTGCAAAGAGTAGTATATAAGCATTAGGGTTGTTAAAAAATCGATCGTTAGGTTGCCATGCTGGCGAAAAACTCGGGGGTACATTAAACTACACTTCAACCAATATTTTACAGTTAAAAATTAAAATAACAATATATGAGTTAATACTAAAATCCCCCCCCCTTCTTCTCTTTTGTATATCATAGCTAAAAGAGCTATATACAAATCCCTGTCAATCATGTTTTCCAA
>JAPMOR010052033.1:25120-54357 GCA_026543865.1 Argiope aurantia | reverse complement strand
TTAAACATATAAAAAAATATTTAAAAAATTACAAGCATTATCTTAAATTTTTTTTTTTTACTCAGATATTTTTTAAATTGCAAAAGTGTAGAATGTCTTACAGAGTTCACACGATATTTAAAACTCTTAGTCTTGTTTCAAATAGTCTTTTTTATTATAGTATTAATTAAGAATTCAAGTTAAATTAAACTGAAATAAGTTCCAGGTTTGAAATCGATCAACTAAAAATTTATATTAAATTGACATTGAATTTAGTTTGAAAAAAAGTAAAATTTAAATGCTAATGTTTTCCAAAAATATAGTGTATTATTTAGAATTTAGCAACTATTTTTTCTTATTACCATTTATTTTTTGTAATTTTCTATTAAAACAAATTTTTAGTTCTAGTTAATCTGTGTAAATGAAAGTTCCATTTTACTCGCAATTTTTAAAATTAATAACATTTCTTCTTTTTTCGAATATAAATATTTAAATTTTATTCCAAAATTTTTTTTAGAATTTCCTATTCTAAAGTACTAATTTTTTAAATACACCATAAAATCGATAGAAAAATGCTAACATAACAAACTGTTTCAAAATTATTAGAAATAAATGAATTTTTTTTAAAGAATATTGAACTAATTTTCACTTAATTCTTTTTTGCCATTGTATTGCAAAGAAATTAATATTTAATAAGCAACTAGAAAATTACTGTTTTAAAATTTTTTAGAAAAAAAAACCCAGTGATTGATGATAAATTATAAGGAGAAAGATGTAATACAATTATTATATTACATGATTTTTCGCCAATGTTTAAATAAAAAAAAAATTTATTCGGTTATTTCAAAAGTTATTTTAAATGTTAATTATAAACCTAATATAGAAAAAAAATTATCAGTTTTGTTTAGAAATTGTTAAATTTAATAGCAATGCCTTTTCTTATAATTAGTAATGCTTACTGAATTTTAATCTAAATTGTTAACACTATTTGAAAAGTTTAGTGATAATAATAATTTTATTTGCTAATGCATATGAATATAGCTTCTTAATTAATAAAACAAAGATGTTAAATGAAATTGAAACTGTTCTAGAAATAATTTTTGGCCTGCGTACCTTCAAGAAAAAACTAAAGCCGAAAAAAAAATGAGAGTTAAAAAATCCCCGAAAAAAAAAAAAGAAAACAACGATGATCCCTATGCTGCCAAATCTTTCATCCCACGCGTCTGTTTCCCGGGAAGTCACGTGATACTCCCTAGCCACCCACGGCAGCCAATTATAGACCTTGCTGCATTCCCTAATATGGGCCGCCCCGAAAAAAGTTTTCTGGAAACATCAACTTCCTTTCAGTTTGAGAGTTGATACCACGTTCTTAGGATAGTTTGAACCTTGCCTGTAGAGTTATATTTTCTTTCGTGCATTTGATAGTTAGCTGCTTAAGTAGTTTCATTTTCCATCATTTGAAGGGTTAGCGGTAGGTTATCGCTTATGACGTGTTATATTAAGAGGCAATAAGTAGTTCCTTATGACGCACTGCTTTATTTTTTAAGTGTTATGAAACAAGGAAGCTGCGCAGTTATAATTAAGAGCATCAATTAATGTGGAATATCATCGATGAATGCAAATTGCTTTTCTAAAACATTTAAATTTGTTTTTAAATTTTAAAAAGTTAGTAGTTGTTTCCTATCATTATTAAAAATACTTTCACATATTTACAGGAAAGATAATTACTTGGGATATTTTATTTCTAATGCACGGACTTAATAAAAAACAATATATGTATTCAAATTGTCTTGATTTCAGAATAAACATCGAGATCTACACAGTCAAAAAACCTAATTCACGTAAGGCACCAGGACAATTGATAAGCAATTCATCTCTCATAAGGTTTCAGGATCAAGTCAGAAACAATTAATTGCACATTTTTTCGACAATAAGAACACTGTTTTGCAAACTTTCCAAACTTCGACTATTAACAATTATCGTTAATTTTACTTTTTATTTTGAATTAAAACTAACATTTATTTCATAAAATAGTAAAAGAGATTTAAAATTACACTTTATTAACTCTAGAAGAATTAAAAATATTTTGTGTTGTTCTCAAATTATTAACAATTATTAGTTTTGCATTTTATTAGGGATTAAAACTAACTCATATTTCAAAAATAATAAAAAAATTGAAATAAAATATGATAAACTGCTTAAAATATGTATTCAGTTATATTGCTTAAAATTTCAGGACACATTTGACAACATATACGAATTAAAAATTTATATGTAACTTGATTACTTTTTTTATTAACAGTGATAATTAAAGATAGTAAAATGTCTTAAAAAGAAAAGCATTAAATACAAGTTTGTTGCCAAGCAAATAACTATGCATCTTTCAACAAGCATGGGATTACAAAATTTAATCAGAGAATAATTGAATTCATCCCTTTTTCAACTTTAAAATTTATTATATTCATTTCAGAGTAATATAATACTTCTATTCGAATCTGCAAAATAAAGAATGTTCGGAATCGTCTATTGCTTATAAAAAAAAAGATAAAGAACTCTCAGCATTAAACTAACTAGCTCAGCATTACATGCGAAGCTAGACTGAACGGGGTCGAAAACCTCGGATGACTCTATTCAATAGTAATTAGATCACCATGTTTTATTCGTATTGTCTGTCTAAGACAGACAAACAAACAAACATGTTTGTCTGGCTTCAGATCTTGTAACTTAATTATAAACAGCGTCGGAGTTAATTTTAACTCGAATGAATACACAAGAGTCATTAGCTTGTTACTCACTGGTGAGATAAGGATGCAACATTTATAAATTACCACCGTCATTTTTAAAAACGGAAATTTAACCTTTTTTGGGAAAAGTAAATAAACATTATAAGGTATTTAAATTATCACTGGTTTATTCAATCATGCTTGTACATTTTTATTAGTACTCAGCTTTCTGCAGTATCTGCAAAGAGTAGATTTAATTTCTTCAATCAATGTACTAAAATAATGCTTAGAAAGCATGGATTTCATTTTATTGAATTTGTTGATTATATAATGTTTCCATGAAGGAAAAATAAATTTTATGTTTAATAATAGAGGAGGCCCTTGGAAAACTGTTTGTTCTGTAATATGTTCATAACTCTTAACTATCAATGAATATAAAGAGTTTTATTTAATGCACTTAAGATGGAAAATAAATTTTCATCTAGTTATAATGGATAGCTATTTGTTAATAAAAAATTATCAGTGATAAGTTGGAGGTTTAGAAATTTTTTTAAATAATTAAGATTTATGGCAATTTGTTTTATTGAGCTAATAAAGATTCAGGTTTAATTTAATTATATAGTTGGAAAGAATTTTGATAACCCTTCTGAATTTATATAAAGCACAAATTGCACTTCACAAATTAAAAAACAAACAAACATTGAATGTTTGATAAAATAAACGAAATAAAGAGTACAAGATAAAAAGTACATAAATACTTCCAAAACTTTTATGAAAAGCGTATAAAAGAAATGGCTGGTCTAATTTCTTTGTCTAATAATTAATAAAAATAAAATTAGATTGAGAACTATGCCTACACTGTCTTTAAAACAATGCACTTTGTATTTGTAGAGTAAAGTTTTAAGAAAAAGTTGTTTATACAAGAACGGATCTCGTATTTTAAAATTTAAAAAAAAAACATTTTATAATTATATTCGTTTTCTAGTGATCCTTTAAAGAAATTTATTTTCTTATAATAAAAGTGCTATTTGAATTAGCATGTAGCTGTATAAAGAGCCCGTCAGCCTTAATCAATTCAAAATCGCATGTATCTTATCTAATTGAAATCTATGAGAGCGCTAAAGCACTTCAACTTTCTTCTTCGAAACAAGAGTTATTTTCTTCTGTAGCCAATGAACAATAGACGCAAAGTTCCGTCTTTTAAAAAAGAACATTCCACCGACAATTCTAGGTCACCATTTCGTAACGAAAAAGTAAACAAAAATGCAGCTAAGTACAAAAAGGGAAAGAAATAGCATTCTTTCCACCGTCTGGAACGAAACTGTCGCCGAATATTTACATCTTCCAAGTCGATTCTTCAAAGCCAGGAGGGAGGGTGGGGAAAGAAATAAACTTTGGAAGAGCACTTAAAAAAAGAGGCGCTAAAAATAAAGTTGGCATTCTGAGGTAGATAGTGATGAGTCATCCTCCCCCTCCTAAAATAATATTCCCTCTTTCTTTTTTACAGGTGAAAGATGCCTTTCACACCGGTTGAACATGCCAAATGCCCCAAATGCGGGAAATCCGTCTACGCCGCTGAAGAGATGCTGGCAGCTGGAGAGAAATGGCACAAAACTTGCTTCAAGTGTGGTGAGTATGCTTCAAGAAATGAGTTATACCACAGCTTGTATTGAAAGACTAGAATTTTGCACCACAATCATACATAAAAAAGACACTCATATATGGATAAATAAAAACTTTGCGTTCACTTATACCTGGAAGAGAATTTTATCTCATGAGTATTTCGTAATTTTATGAACTTCACATTACACTCGTATTTGAAAGAAACGCTTGTGTAAATGAATGAATAAAATTTCGCATCCTCTTAGATCAGAAAAATTTTTATCTCTTAAATACTTCCAGAAATAAAAATTCAATATACATGCATACATGCATTCACATTAAAAATATAAAAAACTATATAGAATTATAGAAATGGAACTATACCACCATACAGACTAAAGAATAGCACTTTTTTTTATCCCATATAGATTAGAAAAATAAAATCCTGTTATCACACAGAAAGCATGAGAAAGCAAAATTTAGTATTATCATACATCTGAAGAAAGTGTGAATATTTTCCAACTCGCATACGTCGAGACGAATATTTAGCTCATTTTTAAATTTTAGATAACTTCTTCACTCCTATATAATAATTTTTCTTAGTTTTACTATCTGCCAAATTGAGTTTTTTTAAAGTGAATTTATAATAACACGTTAGCACGGATTTATAAGAGATTTTAAAACATATAAGCTAGAAAGAATATTTTTCAAATCCATTCAAAAATCAAAACGAGAGAAAAAGATTTTTTTTCATTTTTCTTTATAACAATTATAAATAGTTAATTTGAATTTGTAGAATGTTGTACAAACATAATTATAAAGATTTGATACTCGTCTCATCAGTTTAATCAATTGAATTGGCTGCTATTTTACTTTAATAGCTTTACAAAAAAATTATGTAACCCTTTAGAATATCCTCATTACAAAAATTTATCCTCATTACAATACAAATCACATCCAATGTTTTAAATTTAATTAGAAAATTAAAAAATAATTGAATTTCTCTTAAAATTTTTTTAAATTCTCTTACTTGTACATTGAAAGATGTGTGTTTTCCACTTTAGGCATGAAAATGTTCTACATGTTTGGAACAAAATAAATTTCATGATGATTGTATTTAATCTAAATTATCATTTCTATCGATTTCTTGAAATGTACTGAAATATGAAAAATAAAATATTTAATATTATTACATGGAAGTAATTCATAATATAGTAGGCCTGCTGTAAGGAAATATCAATAATTTATCCTCTGTTTTTACGATGTGATTTTTTTTATTGCTCGTCCCTTTATTTCGCATTCATTACATATCTGATTAAGGTCAGAAAAAGATCGAAGATATTCAAACCACGTAGAATCCTAATGAGAAATATGTTAATGGCCTTACGCATGACTTGCGTACATAATTGCGCAATTAGAAATTTATTATTTTGGTATCCCATGGAGTGAAAATTGGTTTTAATGAAAGCGGGAATGAACTCTGATAGTGATTCATTAACAAAGTTAAAATAATCATTCTTATGACTTATCTTATTAATAACCTTACTACCAAAAAAAGTTGAATTAAACGGTAGTTTTTCAGAAAGCAATTCATTTACCAACCTGTTTTTTCTTTACAAACATTTGTATGAAACTGCTACATAAAAAAATAATTTCACAGTGCATGAAGTTGATGTCGTTCATGATAAGATTTTGAATTTGATTTTAAAACAATGATGCATTATTTGCTTGGATAGACAAGGAAATGGCAAAAAATGACAAATATTCATTCAGAATCCTCAACTTGTCCATATAAGTGACTGTATTTTAGTTTAGTTATATTAATAATCATTTTCAAGACGGGAGAATCATTTTGGAATGAACCTCGTAATTTTTAGCCTCGGCCGAATGTCGAGACAGTACCTTGGTTGGCGCCCCCTTTCCAAATTTATGTACTATGCCAGTTGTAGGCCGTTTGATCAACGACGCGTGCCAAACCCTTTACGCTATTGATGTTAGTAGAATAGGATTTTGAACGTGGAATCCTCCAGCCCTGAAGCTGAGATCTTTTCGGCAGATCAGTGTAACCTTCTATTGGTAACCAGAGAAAGAAAGTGCAATTGAAAAGATTATTCCATCGCAAAGGTGCTTTGTTCGTACGTTTGTGCATCAAAAAAATCCTTTTAACATTGATCAAACTCATAATTTGTCAGAAATAATAATACAAAACAATGCAATAGAAACAACTACTTCGATTGTTTGTTTGTCAAACGTAGTAGAGAATACCGAGGCAAAAATTTGAATCAATTTTTGTGACACAATTATACACTAAAAAGTGTTCTAACGTATTGCAGAAAGTAAGCACTTAGATCGTATCCTGATACTTCTAATGCAATTAAAAACTTCTGATTCTTTTTTGTGGTAATAAAAAAAATTCATCTTGATTTGAAATCATTTTCTTCTTCGTGTAAACCTCACGTATTGCTGTTTGCAATCTCAAATTTGCAATCAAAAACTGAAATAATCTAATCAGGTCTATTCAAAATTTGGTTATTCGAATAATGCTATAAAAACGTTTATGTTAACATATAAAAATTTCTTCTTATCCGTTTAATTGCCATCAAAAAAATTAAATTTATTTATTAGTATAGTCTTATTACGATTCCAATGATCAATTAACAATCTCCAATTATCTTCAGGACTGTGCCATAAGAGGTTAGACAGCACCAACGCCACAGAACACGAGAAGGAACTATTCTGCAAACAATGCTATGGCAGGAAATTTGGCCCCAAGGGATATGGCTTCGGTGGTGGAGCTGGTTGCCTCAGCATGGACAAGGGAGAACAATTTGGAAACACGGAATGTGCCATGTCGTAAGTAACATTTGATCTTCTCTGAAATTAGAACTAAACAGAACATGTTTTATGGGTATGCTCTTTTCATTAAATATATTCCGTGACAGAAAAGTCATGAGAATGAGGCTAAGGTATAGATATTGATTAATTGTTGACTTGTGCGAATAATAATAGGGCTCTAGTTAGCTGGTTATTTTGATAACAAGTTGTATTGAATTTCAATAAATAGGTTTAACCAGAAGCAACGTTTGGAGTTAATATTTCATAATAGAGCAATCCAACTAAATTTTTTTTTTATTTAAGATAGATAATTTAGCACGTTCTTACTCATTGTTACCGGATACATCATATAACCGTTTTTTATAACCATATGTTTTTAGACGGGCACGTGATATGACGAATTCTGATTGAAGATAATTCCCTGGATATTATACACTGGTGTGCAAAATTTAAGCCACAGGTGCTATTTTTGCCATAAATTCACAAGAAATCCTCTGAGAGACATAAAATTCAAAAATGAGAGACAGCATTCTGTATTTAAAACAATGACGAAAGCATAGTTGCTCAAAAATGAATATAATGCATATAGTACGGAAACAAGCTAAAAAGGCTTTATTGAACTCATAGTATCGTTACACATGATTGTCTGTCCAAGAGGAAGAACAGCAAGCAGATGTTCCTTAGTATGGGATATGCCCTCCCCTTACTGCAATGGTTGCTTCGCACCGTCTCCCCATACTCAGCACCAGATTGTCCAACAGTTCTTGAGGTAAGAGTGCCCATTCCTCAATCAGCATTTGTTTAAGTTGTCGGGTGTTCCCAGGAGGATGTAATCGTGCCGCAAGGCGTCTCCCCAAAGCATCACAAACATGTTCTATAGGATTTAAATCAGGAGAGAACTCTGGCCATTCCATTCGAGTGATATCTTCACTTTCCAGTAGCTGCTGAACATCAGCAGTCCGGTGTGACAGTGCATTGTCATCCATAAAAACGAAATGTGGTCCAATAGTACCTCGGAACAGACGCACATAGGGAAGGGTCACCTCCTTACAATAGCGATCTCAGGTTACAGAACCTCTGTCGAAAACGTGGAACTTAGTCCGCCCGTTCAGCATGATGCCTCCCTGACGACAACTCCAGGACCAAAACGTTAAAAAACGGAAAAACGTTATTTAAATGATTTCAAGTTGGCTTACATTTTTTCACTTGCGTCATTCGCTTTGTACATTCCATTGATCATTAATGGATACATATATTTTTAAATTAGTACAACACGTGATAACTATTCTAATGATCTACGTGTCCAAGCGATATCTATTCAAATGCTTCAGAACATGAGATTTTTCACAATATAATTCTAATTCAGACGATATGAATAAAGAACCAAAAAAAGGGCAAAAACTTTACGATTAACTATAACTCTGAAAAGATTCTTGATTTTGGAGTTCATCTTTCCCTTCGGAAGAACGGATTGAACGCAACATTTTACGGTGGTTAAAATTTACAAAAGTGACTGGCAGGATTATGAATGTACTGAATATAATATCACAAAATTTAAAGAAGCTGTAAAATTAATTTTTGGAAAGTCACATTCACACTCATACAAGAAATCTTACTTTGTCTCTTTAAAACAAATCGCTGGCAATCTTCGATCAAAAATGTGTTTATATAGAGTAATTACAAATATTGTAAAAAAATCTTAAAATATATCATATAGCCATTTCTATATTTTGTAAATAGATTTATAGAGTTTTTAATGAAACCAATAGCGTCAATAAATTTCAACGCGAGCACCCTTTGTAGCTCAAAATTTGTCAAGTCGATATATCAGTTCTCGCCAAGTATTATCCAACATTTCAGCTGTCATACTGGACACAGTATCCTAGCTTTGGATGTAGCAATATTTTGAATTGGTGTTGCAAACACTCGGTCCTTTATGTAACCACAAAACTAACAATGAATAATACTGGCTGATTTGAAAGAAAATATTAAACTTTTTCCTTTGTTGACGTCATTTTGATAATAATTGAATTTAAAAATCACTATTTCTTGATTGGTAGCTTTCAGTCGGATTAAAAAAAATTAAGAACACGACTATTCCGTTGTAAAAATTTTACAGTATTATATTCATTGGTCTTTCATAATTTATTTTTATATTCAGGGTAAGATTTTATGACCTCTCTGTATTTCTGTGTGATAGAAAAAATTCATTTGTCTTCAACATTATTAAAATGCACCTTAATATTTAAAATGTTTGCTTTATAGTTTTTTTTTTACATTTCAATTTTGAAATGGATTTCTTTTTGCAATTGAAATTTAATCAGCATTTTTTCATTGCCATCTTTTATTGACTATTCTATCATTTAGGATACTTTTCCAAGTTATATATTTGTTGAATGTAGTTACTTTACATTTATTTAATCAAAATATTTTTCTCCTTACAGCAACAAGCCCACTTTGGACCCAACTTACGGTTAAGCCTTCCAACAATACTTATTTATTCTGTATAGAACTCTACCGAGAGATCTGCTCCAATTGTTCCTTCAAACGAAAACAAAAACATACAAACTTGCTTTTAAAACATAAGGACAATTTGTGCTTATTTTCATATTTGCCTTTATATTTTCTTCATTTGTTCAATCTCACATCGGAATTTTCAAAAATAATTAATGAGAATGTTCAGAAGTCGCCGCATATGAGAATAGTGTGTTGCCAACCGATAAAAATTATAATGATAATAAAAGATCAGACTGCTCAATGTTTGAATTATGTTACAGAATATACTACTGCTCTGTACCTCTGATTATGTTGAAAGCAATAAAATATAATTTCTTACCACTGAGTGATATACTTTGATGAAATCTCTATGCAAACTGGATTGAAATTCATTGTGTTTTTTTTTTCATGTGAGAAATTTTTATTTGTTTGAAACAATTTGTCATGATTAGCTGACTACGTATCAAAAATGCTTTATTTTTACCGAGTAAACGTTCCTAATGTTTTTGATATAGAAAATTTAGATGCTTAAATATTTCTGCTGAACCGTGTTGTGTTTCTAAAGTTATTTCCATGTTTTCAATAAACTAAAATACATTTTCGAATTATGAGTATTTATTCATTTCATTTAATCTGTTTTATTTTATTAATCAAAGCAAAATATTATTAGCATTTTAGAAATGAGTTAAACGCAAATTAATTTGCAATAGAGATATAAGGAAGACATTCGGTTTTAATACTATTGGCGACATTAGGTCAGGCTAATATATTAAAGTTAATAAATTAGCTTTTGTAACTAATTTAATAATAAGGTATAAAACATTTCGTATATATACAAAATATATAGAAAACTAAAGAAATAGTTCCAGCTAAAACCATCACTGATCTAATTTCGCTAATTTTTATTTCAAATGAAAGCTCATGGCGTCTAGATAAAGTATCAATGATTTATTTTCTTTAATTTTAAATAGAAATCTCAAACATATTACTTCACTTTACATTCTTTATGGGAGAAAAGAGATCCTTAATTAATAAATTGGATCTATTTCAACAATTTTAATTTTGCCATTTGACAAGCATAGAAAACAACCAAAATGCTCTAAGTTCCAAATGCAGCCAAAATGCTCATACAATTATAATTTAAAATTAAGTTCCTTCTGTTGAGTTAACATGTAGCTCAAAGTTGTTTGATATAACTAAATTATTGTTATTAATATGGAAGGCGAACAGTTATCGACGATGGTGGCTGGTATATAATTGTGTTATAACTTATTTATATGTTAATGGGACTAGCTATCGTTTAAAAAATAATATCTATCGTTTATCGCTATCTTTAGCCATCGTTTAAAAAATAATAGCTATCGTTTATCACTATCTTTAGCCATCGTTTAAAAAATATTATTAGACAAGTTTGGCATGATATTTTCTATCGCACGATTCCGTACTTTAAAATACAGTGTTTTCTTGTCTATTTAGATTATATTAACACGTTCATTGTTGTTTTCTTGTCTATTTTGTTTTTATTCTAAGAAATGCAGTTTTGATGATTAATGTAAGAAATGATCAACAAAACGTTTAAAATAGAATATATACCTGTTTAACAATTTGCAAAGAAAGAAAAACAATTGAAACGTATGGAAAATATTCTTTTTATTTCAAGTGATGTATAGAAATTATTTTTCCTACATTGAATACGTAGACTATCACAAGTAGACTTTTCTTGAAACACAGATAAAAGGCATACCATTCGAAATCTATGCTACAAGAATGAGATGAAACGCAATTGATTTCTATGAAAATAATTTAAGATCGTTTCTAATCTGTTAAATTTATGAAATTCATATCAACATTTTTTAAAAGGAATATTGTGTTGAATCATTAACTTCTGAGTTTTAAATCATAAATTTAATAATTTCTGATATCCCAAACATTTTATTTCAGAAAATTGCTGGCATAACTTTTTAAACCCTTTTTTCAGTTCCATCTACATTTAATGTAAATAAACACTTAGTAATATCAGAACATTCAAATAATAACAATTTTAAAATTTGTAAAAACTAATATTTTTTAATCATTGTTTTCAGTGAATAAACGAGAAAATCTCTTTCCACGATAGTTCAAAGTTATGGTCAACGAAAGGATAAATTCACCGTTCTAGAATGCATATAATAACTATTGCAATTTTCAGAAGAAAAAAGATTGTATAAAATACTAGGATATCCGAGTAAAGTCTCCGAGTTTACACTTCATAATTATCTAGCGTAAATATATAACAACATTCAAATACCAGCATCTTAAACAATACTCAAATAAAGAAGAGAAAATAGAAGAAAAATTGTTTTACATTGATAATTAAATAAATGAACATATATTAATGAATTAGAAATCTAAAGTGTTGCAAGTTCTACTTAAAACTTATTATTGACGACTCACTGGCAATATCTAAATATCGGAATTCATTTCCACAAATGTTTTTACTTTCCACCTAATCTACCCAATAGGAAACGAAAAGAATCATTAAGTAAGGTTTTTTTGTAAACATAACAATTTCAATTAAAAGAAAGTATTTAACGTTCAAAACCAAGCCAAAAAGAATGTATTAAATACAAATAATTTAGTAAATCATATCCTAGTTTCAGATTGGTTTCAATAATAGAAAAATATAAATAAAGTAAAGCTGACACTTTTATATTTCTATCTATACTTATAATAAAGCTCAATGCGTGTGTGTGTGTGTGTGTGTGTGTGTGTGCGTTGGCGCTCTACAGGCCAGACCAATCAACCTACCGCTACCAAATTTGGCACGTGTATACCTTGGATGCCGAGAATGTGCACCTGGGGGTTATTTTTTCGAATTTTTAATTAGACTTTTATTTATTTAAAAAGTAAGCGAAATTTTGGCGTGTTTCTGCTATAACTTCCGAAAATATTACTGCACAAAAAAGATTTTTACGTGAAGTTAAAGATCAAAAATTTATCTTTTAAATGATACCAATGTTTTAACCTTAAAATTAAATTTCTATTTTTAATGAATTTTTAAATAAATATTTTAACTATATTTTTCAACAATTTTTTCCGTACAAAATAAAAATAAAATTTAAGCTGTACGAGCACGTTTCGCATTCATGGGAAAAAATTAGCTTTTTTCAAAGTGTTGCCATCACATTGATTAAAGCTCCAATTAAAAATAAATCAAATCTTTTTGGAAATGAAATCTGCAAAAATATAATTTTCGGCACGTGTCTGTAGGAAATAAAACAAATATGAAATATTATTTTTTATAAAAAATAAATTCAAGAAAAATTATTTTATGATCTTTTACACTCTCTATATTATTAATCCAATAAATCAGTTTTATTTTAAGGCAAGTTTTGTTTAATAAGAACAGGATATTTATTCAAATCAGGGCCACACAGCTAATTTGTAAACATTTAGTAAGACACAGATCTGCTAAAATGGTCTAAATGGAAAATGATTATATTTTATGTAACTTGATTCAATAAATGCTGTAATAAATGACGAATTTTTGATTTTACATAAAGCTTCTGCTGTGGAAATCACGATTAACAAAATGTTCTTGAAACACTAATATTTTAAAGAAAAAGAGTTAATTTCCAATCAACTAAATCAAGCACATAAACTGACTGATTTATGAAAATTTGAATATCACTATTCAACAAAAAAAGGATAATTTTAGATTTTCCATCGATCGTTTAAAAAAAAATAGGCTAATCAGCGCGCAGGTTTCTCAAGTTTAATTGGCCTAAGATTATGAAAATGCTGAGTTTTTCTAAATTTTTAATATTCAAAACTTCATAAATAAGTCTTAGTTGATCGTGGAAAATAGAAACATTCATTCATTTATTTATTTAAAATTTGGTGTGTCCAGAATATTTCTCAGAATAAGATACCTTACTGCATTAAATTTAGACTTCATAATTTTTGAAATATATTTATAGGCCGGAACAAAATATTATTATTGATTTCATTTCAATCCTTTTGAAAGCAAAACTAAAAACTGAATTTTATGCTGAATCTGAGAAATTTTTGTTGAATTATTGTTTGAGATATTACATAAATTATGAAAAAAAAATTTGTAGTTCACATAAGACTTAAATACCGAGCGATTCTGTTTGCAATACTCATATTCAATAATAATAATAATAATAATAAATAACAATAAAGATGGATAAATAAAATAAAACGCTTGGTTTTATTAAAAAATATATTTTTATATTAATTGCAATTTCATCATTTCCACTTTAAATTAAAGTTGAAGTTTTACAAATGACAACAAATTAGCAAAATATATATAGTAAATTGAACGAAACGATCTAAACAACAATATAAGTTTGGTATGGCTATCAAAATTTGAAGATTAAAAATGTTTTGTTTGAGAATCTATTAAGAGACCAGTTACTTAAAATATTTAATTGAAAATTGTAGCGAGCGGTAATGCTGGCGAACCGAAGGCGGCTAGTATTAAATAAAGTAAAGTCAACAATCTTATATTTTTCATCAAATTGACTGAAATTTGATAATCGGAATTCGAGACGTAAATTTATTTTGCAAGTACCAACAGTTTAATACAAATGCGTCCTGTTTATAAGCTTTGACGATCTTTTGATTATCTCTTGTCATCAGCTGAGAGCATAAATTATTCAAACTAATTAGAATTTAGTATCATCGGGCGGAAGTTTAATTTCAGAACAAATTGATGTCTCCCTCAATGATTAGAAACTATTTGATCTGAATATTATTACCAATAATACTTTGATATTGTTTCTATGCTATTCGAGATGATTAGATTCATGCATTCTGATTAGAACGTCTTTTGTATCAGCCAGAGCATAATAAGCATTTGAGAAGGAACAGCTCAATACGAGCTCCACAAATTTTTAGATTATTTCAAACATTATTTATGCATTATAAATTAATTAGAATTGATCAATTTTTTAAAATATAATTACAATTTATATTTTTATAACATTTTCACTTGAAAATTTTACATTTCGAGAGAAATTACAAGCCTTTTTTGAAATTCTACATTTTAGTCATAATCTCAATCTGCTATCAAAATTTTTGTTTTTCAGTCGAACCTATAGATTTCTTACATGAATTCTTTAGTAAAACATGCTATATGTTAAAAATATCAAGAAACATTTGTTTTGCCTAGCAGGCAATGCGATTAAGAGAGAACTAACTACATTACGAGATATATTTCACTTGAGAATTAATGGTTTTTGGTGGTAGATATTATAATATGAAAAGAGGAAGCAGGGCTTGTCCTAAAATAAGTCTGTAAGTCTAATAGAACAGCCATTATATGAATAATGTTATACATTTTTTAAAGATGCAATTTTATAGGCTAGTTTTTTGGCATTAAAATACGTCAAAGAATGGCATGCCGCTAGCAAGCTACAATTTGTCGATATGTGACTAAATCATTCTTATTTACATTTTGAAATCTGAATTTTTACTAATAATTCAAAAGTACTATTTTCTCAATACTACACAAGTAATACTGCAGACATATATTCATATAATACCTTAATCTTATCGTTTTTTGTAATTAAATGCTGCCATATAAATTTAACAGTAAACTACCATAACTTTTTAATGAAATTATTATTGACTAGGGAATATATGTTTTATGTAATATCAAGCCAAAATAAAGCTTCCGAAATTATAGCTTAAATTCCACATTTTTTACAAATATACGATTTCAATATGATAGAACCAAAATGTTAGAAAGTGAAATATTACAATGAGATCAAATTACATTATATGATAATCATATGACAAATATAACGAGCATTTCATTTATTATAGAATAGCGGATTTTTCTGAATCTGTGTTGTGACATAAAATCCTACAAGATGCGCCATTAATTTAAAATTAAAATCCCACAACGTATTATCACGTAATTGTAAAATGATCTGACTTCTGATTGATACTATTTTTATCTCCAAAAAAAAAAAGCTTCGCAACTTTATTCTGAAAAGTTAATATTAATTTATAGTATTTTAAAATTATTAACAAGAATTTTACATAATAATTAGGAAAAGAATTTTTTAAAAAAATATTAACTTCTTCCTAAGAAAAACATCAAACTGCCACCATATTAAAATAGAGTTGAATAGAAAATTAAATATAAATAATGGTAAAAAAAATTAAAATAATGGTATTTATACAAACAATAGGGAAATTCGAATAAAATAATTGTGTTTGGACATCTAGCATTGCGATAAAGTATAATTGCAATGTATAATATCTATTACAGGTTAATTGTTCTTCAAAATGTATTGGCATACATGAAGCATTCAATAATTTTTATATTATGCAATAATAAATGACAAAAAAATTTAAATATTAGCCCCGCTGTTAGCCATGTTTTACAATTAATAACAATTTTCTAAAAATTCTATATCCATTTAATCTATTAAATTGAAAATGGCCCTCTGTGAAGTAAACAGCTTCTGGAAAGATTTTGAGGAGAGGATTAATAATTCTTCGCCGCTTTATCATAATATACATACTTTCAAATATATTTCTAGAAACAAATAACTAAGAAGTTCATAAAATAATTAATTCATAATATTTCAAAAATACCACGTACTAATGGCATTTATGTATAAGTGAACCGCGTTACATTTTGTTTTATTTTAATGTTCTATATATACAAATACGAAACAAGTTTAATATTCAAATATCGAATTTAAACAGAATACCATTTAAGTTTTGCATCGCTAACATATAGTTAAAAATAACTAGTTATAAGTATAGTTTTCTGTTTGAAAGAAATTTTATCAAATGATTTTCTTCATTGCAATAATAAGCTAAGTGACATTTTAGAATATGCATACAATATACAATGCCTAATATTCAATGATTGTTAAGGCATATAAAAAATTTAACTGAATTCCATTTTTTTTTTTCAGACAAGCACTTGTTTCGTTTTCGAAAAGCTTTACAGTAAAAATTAAGGACAAATAAAAATATATAGACAATAATAATAGTTTTAAATAGTTAATTAAAACATAATAGATTAGATTACTTACCTAGTTTTGATTTTTTCAATAGAAATTTCTGGTAGATTATAAAAATCTTGAAGTTTCCATAAATAACGATAAATGCACTCATGAACAAAAACAAAATCAGATAGTTTATCATAAGACAGCTGTACAATTGCGATGATATTAGTACTAAATTTTTAAATTAATTTACCATAGAAAAGGAAAAATCCTGTCTCCTTTAATAACCTTATAACAATCATATGAAAGGAAAAGAATAAAAGACGATTTCTAGAAACCTTCTAAAGGTAATAATAAACATTGCCAAAAAGAAAAAAACGCAATTGAAATAAATATTTAAATATATTTTCAAGTAATTGATTATTTAATTATTTTAAATATCTAAATGTTGTACAAACGATTTTTTTTCTTTCCTTTATTTATATATATACTGAGTAAATAATGATTCACGCTCTAAATAACAAAAAATAATTAATGAAAAATATTAATTCTTTTTAGCTCAAATTAATAAGCTCAAAATTTAGCTTATTAAACAAATTAATATTTCAAAAGTGGATAATAAATTTCTTCAAATTTTTGTATTGTCATAATTCAATCCAAAATTCTTTTGAAAATTTGTACAGAAGATTAATTACGATTTTTTAATTAAAATTATTCACGTTTTGTCACCCATAAACAAAACAAAAAATAAATAAAATCTTTTATTTATATATTTTTAGTCAGAAAAGATATTGTAAACAGTTAAAACCTTAATAGGTTGATTTAAATATTGAAGATAATGGAAATTTCAAAGAAAGTAAAATTTTGATATTTTATTATATTATTATATTTTTATATAATGCTATAAATTTTTGATTAACGACTATCATTAACTCTTCTGACTGGTATAGAGCAGTTTAATTTTTGAAAGAACATCTTTTGTCATACATTTTAAACGAACAGAAAAATGTTAAGTTATCGTGCTGCCCTCTATATTTAAAACTTTAAGCTCTAGTAAAAACATATTTTCTACACTGCATTTGACAGAAATTTTTAAAATAGGTGTGTTTTTAAAAATGATGAGGTAAAATACAAAAGGAATTAAATTTATAATGTGATTTTTTTTCTATTTCTAAAAAAAATCATTTTTTAAAAATGGATCTATAATAACATTCGCAAAATAAAAATTTTGAAATTGAATTAAAATTTACAAGCACTTCCAAAATTACAAAATATTACAACTGTAATTTTTTTCAATGCATAATATAAAAAAAGATTTAAAAAATGAGTTTTTGAAGCATTTGTATAATGGTCTGAATGTTGTTTTTATATATAAGATAAAAGGAATATTTTTTATAATACTCGATATCAAAACTCGATTTTATTTTGGTATAAGTTTTACGCGTGCATCTTTTAGAACAATATAAGATACAATTATTAGCTAGAAATAGTTTCTATTACCAAAAACGAGAATAATTTAGGGGCTGAAACAGTTTGAATCGAAATATTTCCGTACAGAAAAAGGAGTATCGTATCCATACGAAATAAAATATAAAATTTAATAGAGGCATCCTTACTTCGAAGAGATAAAAAAAGGTAGGTGAAATTCTGGTGCGAACTTTTTTTGATTAAATTCAGTGCACAAGTTCTTAAAAACATTTATCATTGACAATTTAAGGTTTACACTTGCATCGGTAAAAAAAGAAGAAATGCAGTATAAGATACAATTTTTAACCAAATACAGCATAAGAGCTACGAAAGAAAAAAAAAATGATTTAACAGCTAGAAAATTTTTTATCGGCATTTTTCAACAAGGAGAAATGTGTTTTCTTTTTAAATAAAATAAAAACTTAATAGGGACAGTCAATCTTCGAATCGATAGAAAGATAAGTGAATGAACATTTCCGACTCGAAATTACAATTCGAATTACATTACAATTCTGCGTATAAATTCTTGGAACACATTGTTGGAAATATATTTGTCTACCTGTCAGTCTATAGGCACGTGATTCTGAAATGTTTTGAGCTAGATGGACTAAATTTGGCATGTGATTTTTACATTAGATTTTTAGACTTGTGGTACTCTGCAAATAAAACTCTGAGCACTCGTTCCGCCGAAATTTGGCAGAAAGTTCTCAATTATGTGGGAAGGGTGGATACAATTTTAAATAATATGCGAGAAAACTGCGAAACGTTGTTGGGAACTTGATTATTTTCACAGTCCCGGCCATAAATCGCCATTTAAAATCTTTAACCATCATGAAATATAGACATCTTATGCATCATGGATCTAGACGATCTTCGTTAGCATTACTTGAATATCGCGAAGTAAAAATGGAGAGCTGTAGAAATAAACAGGTAATGGTTGTTTTAGCTTTTTATTTTCAAAAAGTTTTTTTTTAACGTTTATTCTTTTATCAAAAACTTTCAATCGTTTCTTGCATTTATTTACAATGTTGTTATAAATACAACTGTTGTTGAAAACTGTTTACAATATTGTTAATCCTAAACTAATAATTATTGTTAATCCTAAATTAATATAACAAGGGTTGTTGAAAACTTCTTACAATATTGTTAATCCTAACCTAATAAAATAATTATAGCAAATTATACAGCATAACTGTGATAAACATTTGTAGAATTATTACTTATTCAAAATGCTAAGCTAATATATTAGCAACTTGCAGACTTTTGCAATCAGTGTATATAAATGACTACTGCCGTCTAAGATTGAATAGAGTTAAAAATATCCAAGCTCTTTTAGTCTGCACTATTATCGATACATAATTCCAATTTCTGTTTTGGCATCTACAAATTGAGATAAGCTTTAAAAATGCTTAAATTTATTGATTTATTAATGAACAAATAAAACTAAGTGTGAGTAAAAGTTAGTTATAGGATCGTAAACTTCACATTTTATTTACATTTTTATGCTGAGTTATAGCAAAGGTTTATTAGATGAGGGCAGTAATTTTTTATAATTTTGTATGTAAACCGATTTTAATAATTAGTTTTGATTAGGGTGTGTAAACATCACATATAGAGAATATCCCATTGCAAAGAAACAAAACTTTTAAAGCTGTTATTTTCATTTAAAGATTACACACAATATTTTTTATTATTATTATTTCTTGATCACTGTCAATATGCGTAAGATTCTACTACAACTTTCGTGACAATTAGATCTGGCATATTGTTAAAAGGATATAAATTATCTTGGTTAAAGGATCTTCTTGTTTAGGAATAAAAATGTTCTTATACCATTTTATAAAAAAAAAATGTTTTACAAATCTAAATAGTAAAATTAAAATGCTTAACAAATTTAAATAGTATGCGCTTTTACTAATTCAAAATTTATCTATAAAAAAAGAAATTCGCTAAACCTAACCATCATTATGATATATATGTAATGCATGTATTGATCCCTTTCTTGCTTAAATAAAGTATCCACATCGATTTCTTACAAAAATAATCCGACATCTGAAGGTTAGAATTAAAAATAGAGATTTCCTTTTAAAAAAACATTTATCAACGTGATTTATTAAGATACCCAAATGGCTACCATTTGGGTCGATGATATGTATGCACTTGAATCAATATATAAGGAAATCGTTTGATGTAAATTCTCTAAGAAAATGGCGAGAAAAAATGTATGACGCAGAAATTAATAAAATAAAAAATGTAATTAAGTTTCAATTCAGTTTAAGTACTTAGTTTTGATTTGAGTGTTCGCTAAGCATTATGGATAAAACAGAATCCCATTGCAAAGAAACAACGACTGCATGTTGGAAAGTAAAGTGAAGACAAAAGGCATTTAATCAACTATGTGATATTTATAGCGCGTTTATACAGGCAATTTATCTATTAATGAAATAGTGTTTGAAAAATCAATTTCTTACAGCTTGTGTGTTTTTCAAAAAAAAACCTATAATGTGTTTATTCCAATAATTGTGATAAATATTATTTTAAAGGAAAAATTAAAAGAGATTCGAACTTCTCATCTAAAACATTGCAGAGCATAATGTTTAAAGATACATTCATCTATGTTTGTAGTATTTTTAAATATTTTTTTATAGTAACGATAACTTGAGCACAAAAAAAGCACAAAAAAGCGTTGCAAAGCGAGTATATAAAAACGCAGTTACTGAAATAAGGAAAACTATTGTTGTAAAATATACATAAGATCATTATGACAACTTATTAGAAGTAAAGAATAAATTGTATACAGACGTGAATTCGATTCCATTGGAACGCTATTATTTTTATATTAAGGCAATATAAAAATGGTGTCCATGCTAATACATGCTTTAAATGTGATGAGAATGAAATGTTATACTTTTTAATGAAAAATTAAAATTCTGAAATTTTTTTTAATGAGTGCCGTTGAAACAAGAAGTAATTACATACTTGGCACTTTTTCTTTGGACTTAGAGCTTTGTAGAGAGTCTGAGAATCTCTTCAACATCTACAGAAAATATGCTAAACATATCAACTTTAAAACATTTCATTTTGAAATGCTTGGCTACAAAAGAATATAAAGTATTGAAATATTTCTTGTTTCAAAATAAAAAGCCCAAACTTTAATTGGAAATATGAAAATAAAAATCAATATATTTTTTTAAGTACCAAAATGAACTGCGATTTAATAAATTAATAGTCAACTCGTGAATTTTTTTTCAGTTTATAAAATTAGAAATCCTTCACCCTTTTACAACGAATTTCTTTTTAAAACTTTGTCAAAAGGAAAAACAAAGAAACGAATTCCATACAAGAGAAATGAAGTCCTAAATAAAGCAAATTTGTTCGAGACTTTTTTTTTTTTTTTTTTGTAAATGGTTTTTAAGTCAAAGGTTAGGACATAATTGGTAATATTTCCCTAAACATTACTTTTATTAAGAGTTATTTAAACTAACTTTTAACTCTTCCCACTCGAATATCTCCTCTTAGGCACCATTCAAGATGGTGCAACATTTTTTTAGTTTTATTTATATAATTTTTATAGTTAAAAATACCTACAGAATGGTAAAAAGATGCCAATTAATTTTTGGGGAAAATTCAACTGGAGATAATTATATATATTTATTTTGCAAAGCAATAAACAAGTTCTAGTATAAGGTGAATAATTATGTATCGGATTACTTTTAAAAGAACAAAGGGTTAAAGATTAATGGTATGTATACTTTTCATTAATAGTCAAAGTGTTAAAATGTAACTTTTTGATTATCATAACTAGATGCAAATTTTGCTACCATCTTAGTAACATTCTCGAAACTTAACAGTATAAGAAAAATCTATTTTTTTTTCAAACTTTTCATGATTTTTTTTAAAAATTAACCTGCATTTTTTTTCACTTAACGTTAAAAATGGCAATCGAATCGAAAGATTAATAAAGAACAATATTTGTGCATATTGTATAAGAATAGCACAGAATGTTCTTAAAGCGTTAAATTAAATTTTCTCCATATGAAAGTTTTCTTTTTCTTTTTTTCGTTATATAAGCTTTAATATTTAAAATTATACCTTTTTATGCAAAACGCGATTAAACCAATCAGATATTTCTTTACTCTACATATAAAATTAATTATTAAGAAATGTAATAAGTGTAATATGCTCCATTTTTAATTGAAAATTTGCTATATGGAGTCAGTTTATGAAAATTTTATTTTATTTAACGACAAATCACTTACGAGCAGTGCCTTCTTTATAAGAACATCGTCAATAAGGTTAACAATATCGCCAATTTGGTTTTCAGAATAAACTAAATAAAAAAAGATATTCAATTTATCCATTCAGTATTTTTTTGCGTTTTATTTGCATATAAACCTTACATTTTAATAATCATGATAATATCATGGCATAACACTGTCATGTCATTAGATTTTTAAAAGTTTCACCTCACCTTTTACATCCAGTTTTCAAAGTAACAATTCAGTAAGACATTAACTGCTTGACATACGAATTTATTGAACTTCCTAATTAGATGACGCATCCTATTTTGGACATTTATTGCTATTTTAATTCATATGATAATATAAGGAGCATTTGAGATACTGAATAATTTCTAAATAATTTTTGCATTTTTAAATACTTAATGTTGTTCCCTTAATTTCAGACTTAAAACTAAAAATTCAGTAATTCGATGCGGGTGTCAGACACGTCTTCGTATGCGAAGGGCTTAATAAAATGCATTTTATTTTCAAAGTGTTTTTTTTTTTTTTTTACACTCTGAAACTTTCCTGTTTGCAGGAGTTGAGAATATTTTATTGCGACGTGAAATATTCCCTCGGCTTCTATTTATATGTATAATGTTTTTTCTGTTTTGAATTAGATCGAATGAACATAAAGAAAAACCTTTGCACAAGTTAGTATTTCTCTAGATTTTATTTCGTAATCTTGCCATGGGGTAAATACTGAAGAATTGACATTGGCTCAAATTTTGTTATTAAACATCTCAAAGCGTGAAAGATTCTGTGACACTCGAAAATACGAATTGATATCCATTTTGTTAGTAGTGGTAACTTTCCGCATACATATAGGACATTCATATTCTTGGGATGTTCAAATTTAATTGACTAGCTTCACAATACTAATCGTATGTACTAGACGACTAGGTGTAAGGGAGGACATTCTTTCTAAATAATTTTATGTCTCATATTATTCAAATTCATTTCGATTTGTTTCCTGTAATATGATAACTAAACTAATTGATTCCATATTGTATACATCTATATTAAAAGCAATCACATATTGGCAAATATACTATAAGCCAAAAAAGGAGTTAAAGTTAATAAAGTTCGCCAAAGGAAAGTAAGGTGGTCATGGTAAATTACGATCCATTTAGAGACTGTCCAAACCATGCAGATTTTAAAATAGTATAAAAAATTTTAATGATAGTACAATAATGTGATCAGTATATAATAAGAATACGAGGAACATTTGGAAACGTATTTACAGTTCCATTCATCGCATTAATTTAAAATAATTTTAAAGGAATTTTTATAGCTTATTAAATTTGTCAGTCAATTTTTGACCCTCCTAGAAAAGTTTAATTGCTTCTGTAGGAAGGAGAAGAATATAGGAAATTTATATTATTAATAAAATTATTTTACATATAATAAGGTTTTTATAATTTTAATAAATGATGTAATATATCACAAGTTCTATAATTCATATATGTAAACATATTTTAGCAGATGCGTGGCCGAAAAGATGGAATTTTTGTAATTTTATCTTCTATTTATTTCTTCCTGCGAGGCATAATTTGTACAGATAAAGTGCGGTAAAAAAATGTCTGTCTACATCGCAAAGCAAAATGAAATCGAAATTTTTCCTTCAGTGATTTTATACTATGAGATTCTGATGGGGATTTCCTTGACACGTGTGATCTAGGTTAGAGAATTTAAGTATCTTTAAAAGAATGCGGTAAACATTAAGGATTTTTATCTCTTCATTCGGAGAGTTTAGTTTAGTTATGTTAACATCCCGTTTGAAGCAACACTAGGGCTATTTTGGGACGGACCTCGTAATTTTGAACCGCGGTCAGATGACGAAAACGATACCTGAGCTGGCACACCCCTCTCCACATCACACCACACCAGCGGAAGGACGTTTGGTCAGGACGGATTTAACGTGCAACAGACCCCCTTACACGACGGTTCTTTGGTGGAATCGGGTCTCGAACCTGAAACCCTCCGGTTCCGAAGCCGAGACCTTACCACCAGGCCACCGCGGCCCAACATTCGGAGAGAGTGAACGTGCAAAATTAAGCCTTTTTATAGAGCGGTGTAACATTAAATAGAAAAGGTGGAGTTATATCAGAAAATAAAAGATTATTTTAGAATGAAGTTAATGTGGGTTAAATTAAGATAAAAATTTAAAAAATAATTAAGATATAAATTAGATTAAAAGATATCATTAAGTATACATCATTGTTTATATATCTATACTAAAAATCTGGAAAAAAACAGTTCAGCACAAACAACAGTTCCTTTATTGGTTTAACCAGAGTGAGAGTTAGTTGACAGTAAGATAAATAGCACGTGACTTAAGTGAATGGAATAACGCAACAGACAATCCGACAAAGCTGCTAATGAGATTGATAGAAACGTGATTTTGAGTGGAGCTACATGGCATTGCAATTGCTGCTGCTATTATGCAATATAAGGAATACAAATTCAGACTTACACCATTTGAGATCTCAGTTTGATTCTCATTAATTCTGATGGTCATATTTTGTGTAGGGCCAGAGGATGCAGTTGTTGAATCAATCAATTACTGGGCAAAGGTTTATTTGTGCATAAGTCAATACATGTTCATGACCGTGCTAATGCTGAATCATTAGTTTGAAAGCACGAGAACTTTGGACAGCTGGAAATGAAATCCATTTTTGTGCTTTCATGCATAATGATCCAATCCACATCATAAAAGTGTAATTCTGTCACAAAAATGATAACTTTAATTTTTTTTTTATTCATTAAAAGGAGGTCAATGCCTATTAGATGTGATCACAGATCACATTCAGATTTTTAACTTAGCTTAGTTATATTAACGTCCCGTTTGAAGCAACACTAGGGCTATTTTGGGACGGACCACGTAATTTTGAACCGCGGTCAGATGACGAGGACGACACCTGAGCTGACACCCCCCTCTCCACACCACACCAGCGGGAGGACGTTTGGTCAGGACGGATTTAACGTGCAACAGACCCCCTTACACGACGGTTCTTCGATGGAATCGGGTCTCGAACCTGAAACCCTCCGCTTCCGAAGCCGAGACCTTACCACCAGGCCACCGCGGCCTATTCAGATTTTTTAACTATAAATTCTATAAAGAAATTTATTATTTTGAGCTTTAAAAAAAATAGTGGCCACTTTCTATTATTTACGCTCTTGAGAGTAAGCAAATAAATTTAAATCTTTCTTTTTAACAGTTCGAAAACAAAGCAGTGAAGTAATAATTTTGATAACGTTAGCACCTTCGTCACCTTAGCAAAACTTTTGATATTAATATCGCCTTTATGAACGATAAAAAAAATTCTGCTAATAAGAATAATCTTTCTTAAAAAAGAAAGTGAATACGATTTACCTATTGAATAAAAATGATTCAATTCTTCTGAAAAAAACTAGAATTTGGGGATTTTATATGATTTTGAAATTACATTTTTCCGCTACCACTCTAAACATAAAAAAATGGCCTTCGCATACATTAATTTAGTATAAATTATAAAAAATAAATTAAATCCAATTGAATTGAATATAAATTCAACATTTGATTTATGTTCGAAATTGTACAAATAAAGGTTTAATTCTATTGAATTTAAAACTATTTCATAAACTATTATTTAAACAAGTCGCTTAATTGCTGCCCAACTACCAGCCAGTTCAATTCGGCTCAAACTTAAATTGCTTTTCGAATCCGAATGCATATTCTAGAAAATAATCTGAATATTCCATGCATATTTCGAATATTCGAATGCACATTTGAAATCGATGATCCTAGAAACGAATTTAATTAATAAATTATTTTCTAAGAGCATTCCATTTTCCAAATATCTGATAATTTCCAAATAAACAATGATTTTCGTGCCTTTGTAAGCATACAAAAAAGTAGATGTATGGTGATTCAATGAATATAGAATTATGCTTTTTTTATACCTTAAAGTAGTAGTTTAACTTTTTTCTGAAAAATTAATTTGTGAAAATATTAATAACCTTGTTTTAACTTAAAACAAAGAAATGATTAGAACGATGCTTGATGGTAGTTTCTCGAATTCGAAGAATTAAAGGTGAATTCCGGTTCTTGTGGCTGCTACTGTAGTTTATTGTGAAAGAACCAATTAATCATGCTGCGCGCCTGTTGTACCGTAGGAAATGTAATTATGCTAAAATGAAGAAAATTAACAAATGCCGTTAATATCCATAATAATAAAATGCTTCAATTTTTTAATGTAACCTTATTAATGCAGTTTGTTATTTTATTCCTTTTGAAATTTTAATTTCGCCATCATTTTTTTTATAAAAAAGGATAATGTATGTCTGTGAACGTTCGACAGTGCATGCGTGTGTATGTTCTACAGGACAAATCATTTAACAGAGCTACAAATTGGTTGGTACTTTGGAAGACGGGTCGAATTTTTAAGAAAATAATTAATTTAATTATTAATTTTAATTAAAAATTCAGCGAGATTTTGAAGGATTCTTTCCAATAATATTTTTATGATATTATTATTGAGATAGTATTTGCAACGTTTTATATGTTTTCTTTTTTTTAGTAGAAAAATTAAGTTTGCTTACAATTTTTTTTCTGAATTTTAACAATTTTTTAAAAAGTATCTTTTACATAATTTTCAAATATAGATTTCATTGTTGCAATGAAATGCAACAGTTTTCTTAGGTTTTATAGTTCCGTAAAATGTTTAGTCGCATAATTTTCTTTCATTAGTGAAAACTCAGGAAGAAGGAATTTTCTTCTTATTATTACAGCTGCATTATTTTATTATTTGTATATCGTACTTGAAGAATCAATCACCATAAAAGACAACGTGCAATTTGAAACAGATAGCAAAAGTTTTAACAGTATTTTAATGCTACGGAACTCAACTCTATTGGGAAAATTCATGCACACAATAGACAGAATAAAGTTGTAAAAATCATACTTCTTTAATGCTTTTTTCATGTGACAATTTGATGCTCAAAAATATATGTATTCAAAGTTCGTGAACACCAAATTATGCGTAAGAGATTAAATAAAAAAATAATTAAACATAACCAAAATTCTCGATGAACCATTATTGCCCAAAACCGAGAAAGTAAACCAACAATAAATATTTAAATAAATACCTATAAAACATTTTAAAATTTATAATCAGTTTGATTTTTATGTAACTTTCGTTCCGTGGTTTGGTTTAATTTTGAAAAAGCAATACAAAAATCGACTACAGCCTTTTCCCGAGTAAATACAGATAAGTTGAAGTGCCAATGATTTTATTTCCGGATGTTTTATCATAAAAAAACATTTAAAAAATAAAAACAATAAATCTAAATTCTAAATAATGAATACAACACTTATTTTACACCTCGGCATTAGAGTCATATACGAAAGATGTTAAGAGTAAAGGTATTAAAAAAATGTAAAAATGGAATTTAAATGTATATTTTAACAAATAATTATTAAAATATTTTAATTTTAAATAAAACTTTCTTATTCAATTCTTCATAATATTTTAAGAAAAATATGATCCTACATGTGAATCATTTAAAAATCAGAAAGAAAATATATGCATCACTAGAATTTCAAGAATAATTGTATTTACAGATTAAAAAATGAAGATAAAATACTTATGTACATGTTATACAAAATATACTCATTGATTCAGTGTTCATTCAAATATGCATACATTTTGTCCGTTATTTTGTTAATTGAACAGAAATTATGTGCAATATTTTCAGATGTTAATAGAAATAATTGAACATAAAATTAACATTGTGTAATACTTTTACAGGGTAATAATTATAAAGCTGATTATTTCCACTCCAAAAAAATCTAAGGTATGAGTTTCATCTATGAGTGGCAAACTTTATTAATTAATTTTCTTTCAGGTATTTGGTTCGTATTTCTTCATATACGCAACATGTACAAGGAAATTTAACTAATGGCCTGAAAAACCCGCCCCAAGAAAAAAAATATAATAAAATAAAAAACATCAACTTTGACCAAATGCATATCCATCAACGAAAAGAAAAAAATAATTTTCCATACATTAGTCTTATTTTCTTTTGAACTTTCTAATACCCACGTGTATGATAGGGATAAAAGTTATGCAGTTTATTTTTTTTCCTATTGATTCCCATAGTTAGTGCGCAGTCGCCGTTGCTATGGTAACATTCAAACACACAACAGTTCTCTTAACAAACGACAGGTTAGGAAAAAGGGAGGGAAAAATCTGTAATTGAAGGCTAGTGAATTCATGCTAGATTTTTCCCCATCTGTGGGACCTGTAGAGTCCCGTAGAATGACATGACTTGTCAACCCGAGTGTCACGCGTCCAGCACAGAAGAAAGTTTCACAGATTTCGGATTGAAAACTTTCGTCCAGTGAATCTGCTTTTGCAAGGCCAGTATGATAGTGTGCGTGAATTCCAGAATTCTGAAAATGTATTCAAGTTCTTCGAGGTGCGTTTTGGTCTGCAGTTAAGGAAATGTGGGAAATGGAAATGGACAAAACTCCATATCCGGTCAAGATAAACCCAGGATAAGTGTGAGTTAATTTTAAAATCTTGTGGAATAGGAAGAATATTACATCTTACTTCATATTAATTACTTTAAAAAAATTATTCGCATTTTAAAATTAAAAATAAAAATTACATAAGTACAAAATTAAAGTTATATAAAAAAAATTCTAATTAATAGGATAAAATATTTTATAATGATTTAAAAATATAAATAATGTATTTAAAACATTCATTATAATTTTACTATAGATTTTATAAGCGTAAAAATAATAGTTTACATATGCAGTTTTAACTGTATAATAATAATGACAAAAATTAAAAATTAATAAAAGTACTATAAATGAACTAATAAGATAAGAA
>JAPMOR010052033.1:3395-16761 GCA_026543865.1 Argiope aurantia | reverse complement strand
TATGTTTTTAAAAACTATAAGAAGTATAAATTCTCATATTTAATATTTTCTATTTTTTCCCCTTAATTTAGAATTTATTATTATAAGTAGTAAGGAATATTGAAATCAATTTTTTGTATATTCTCTACAGATGCAATTAAAATTTCAATAAGCTATCTTGATATCTAAAATATTTTTCTGATATAAAAAAAAGTTAAATCCTATATTAAAAATAAATAAATTCCAAAAACTAATACAATTCATTTAAAAGAAATGCCTTTGAATTAAATACCCAAAAACGATTTAAATTGTGAAAAAAATCAATGTGTTAAAATAGAACAAAAATAAAATTTTTCCTCAAAAATTGCTGATTTTGATGTACAACAGCGAGATTAAATATTATCGAAAAATTTAATTCCCCATTGATTATAGATTTAACAAATAAGATAAACTAATTGGATTGAAATAAACAGCATATACTTTGGAATAACTTAATTTTATTTAAAAGATCTCTTTGGAACCGTGAACTGAAAAACCTAGATAGCACTAAAAAGGAAACAACATTTTTTTAATACTAGGACCTTTAAAAAATATTCCGACGGACCATTTAATAAAACAAGAGAAGAGAATAAATTGAATTTATTGATAAGGCTATGTTACTAACATGGTTGCTTTTCGACATGTGTACTTTCTGTAAAGATTGAGGCATTTGTCATTTCGAAGTGTCAAATTTTCCATCCTCTCTTCGAGTTTAATTTAGTTATATTAACGTCCCGTTGTGAAGCAACACTAGGGCTATTTTGGGACGGACTTCGTAATTTTGAACCGTGGTCAGATGAAGAGGACGACACCTGAGCTGCACCCCCCTCTCCACACCACACCATACCAGCGGGAGGACGTTTGGCATGACGGATTTAACGTGCAACAGACCCCCTTACACGACGGCTCTTCGATGGAATAGGGTCTCGAACCTGAAACCCTACGGCTACAAGTCGAGACCTTACTACCAGGCCACCGCGGCCTCGTCCTCTCTTCGAAGAATACCAACTGCAGCGGTCAAGCTTTACCACTTCTCATTAGTTGACATGTTCTTTCAGTTTTCTTTTGTAGAAAGACTATGAAACAAAAATCTAAATATTCAACTAACAAAGTCGCAATTCCGGCATGTTAGTCTGTCAGATTATTGCCATGGTTCCCAGCATCCTCCATTTCTTTTGAACAGTGTTATCAAGACCTTCTGATAAAGTTAAACCCTAGTCCTTCTTCATGGAGAACGCGGCTTAGAACCGAGTGATTTTCACCTCTTACTTGAATTAAAGAACTGGTTAGGAAACCAAAATAAAAATTCCGAATTAATGAGGAATTTCAAAAGAATGTTAAGGCCCATCCATCTCATATTACTGGTGGCAACGTTCTTCGAAACCTGATCCATCAACATGGCAAAAACTTGGGTCTTTACCGAGATTGTCAGAAAGTAGCCATGTTTGAACATGACTTTCAGCAATAAATTCATCTTGTTCTCTACTCTTATCTTCTTTTAATGACATGTCAGATCCTTGTTATGTAAGGAAATAGTTTTATCTAAGTCGCTGCATAAAATGAAAATGACTTAATTGTGACTATTATAAATTTGTGAATTTTTGGAAATAACTTTGTTTATTCTTAAAATAATGGACATGGGCAAAATAAAATGCCAAAATGTCATTCAAAAACTTAAAGTAGTAAACTTAATTAATTGTTGGGTCTTTTTCAATAACAGTTTATTTCGTTGCATTGAAGTAAGTTATTTCTATCCAAAATTAGGTTAGCACAGAGAATTTAACATGTATTATATTAACAAGTATCGATTCCAACTTTTTAGTAGATAGAATCATCAAACAAAATTAAAATAAGTCATCGAATCTTGAATAAAAAAGATTTAGCCTTATTCTCGAAATAGTCGACTTCAAATGCAGTGCAATTTCTATTCTTCCATTCATTACCGTAGAATTATTAGCCCTATTTCGAGACGCTTCCGTGTCATTAGCCGTTGCTTAATTCAAGCACGCAACCTGAACACGAGAAGATGAGCCAGCATGAACTTTTCGAAGCTGTTCGTGCTGATAATTCATAAACGTTTCCATTTGGAATAAAAAAGAATAAAAACTTAGAACCATATCCGTTCTAGAATGATTATTCTGCCAATCTAATTCATTTTCTGTTCTCAAGTCTGATGATGAGACTCAACTACAGTTTCGATGAAAAATTCTTTTTACAGAAAATTCGCTTAAGCTTAATATTCTGATGATTCTTAATTGGATATCGGAGATCGATATTGTTCTGCAATTAAATTATTGCGTGTGTTAATTGAGTTTTTCTTTTAAATATTGAAGCGATTAATTTATTTCCAGGGTAATACTACAAGTATAATGTGATGGATCATTAAGAATATATTATAAAGATAATTTTAGAACAAAAATTATATATCACTATAACGAGAACATTCAACAAGAATCAGCTTATTCTTTTTTTAGAATTCTGTAATTCTTTGATATATTAAAAGAATTCTTTTTACTTTTAAAACAAGAACATTTGTTCTAAGGTTTCGTCATTGAGTGTTTTATTAATTATAGAATCTTTTAAAATAATAACCATCCTCATATCTATAATAGATAAATTTATCTTGGGATGACAAATATATGCTATTTGATATTTGAGGAAATATGATTATTATTAAAATATTATTATTATGATGCTTTTATATTAATATAAATATTATTTATATATGAAGTTCATTATATAAATATTTAAAGGAAAACACAAAATACTGAATGAATAACAGAATGATATTATAAGTCAAACTGGGAAGGTTTGATCATAGCTTTCATTTTCCTAATACTTCGATTATTAGCATCTTAAAAGGCTTAATTCTTAGAATGAGATATGAATTTAGTATAAGTACATATCTCACTCAGTAAAGTAAGTATGATTTTTAGTAAATGCTGCAAATAAATATATTTCAGGAAATTACCAATGATCAAGTACTTCTAAGGACTTGGAAACAAGATCCTACATTGGAGAGATTTGACTATATGTATTCTTTCAGTAACTGTTATTTCAATAATATGGCTAAAAGTAATTTCAACTATCCAACTTAATTTTTGAGTTATTATATTGGCGGTTATTATATATTATCTATACTTATAATAACGCTCAATGTGTGTGTGTGTATGTTGGCGCTCTACAGTCCAGACCATTCAACCTACAGCTACCACATTTGGCACGTGTATACCTTGGAGGCCGGGAATGTGCACCTGGGGGTTATTTTTTCAAATTTTTAACTAGAATTTTATTTATTTAAAAATTAAGCGAAATTTTGACGTGTTTCTGCTATAACTGCCGAAAATATTACCGCACAAAAAAGATTTTTACATGAAGTTAAAGATAAAAAATTTATCTTTTAAATGATACTACTGTTTTAATCTTAAAATTAAATTTCTATTTTTGATGAATTTTTAAATAAATATTTTAACTATGTTTTTCAATAATTTTTTTCGTAAAAAATAAAAATAAAAATTAAGCACGTTTCGCATTCATGGGAAAAAATTAGCTTTTTTTAAAGTGTTGTCATCACATTGATTAAAGCTCCAATTAAAAATAAATTAAATCCTTTTGGAAATGAAATCTGCAAAAATAGAATATTCGGCACGTGTTTGTACGAAATGAAACAAATATGAAATATTATTTTTTCTAAACAATAAATTCAAGAAAAATTATTTTATGATCTTTTACACTCTCTATACATGTTGTTTATTTAGTCCCGGGCCCATTTTGATGTTTAATGACTCATAAAATAATGAAGATATAAACAAACTTATGGCATTTATTGATGGAATAACTCATATATTTTCCTTTTCAGGTTTGAATATTTTTACTTTTGTAAATATCGTCTCTGCGCGTGTGGCTAATTTCAGATAATTTCATTTTCCAGTCTAAATAACTGTACTTTTCTAAATATCGTCTGCTTATTAATTGCATTTTTCTCTCTTTTTGTTTTTGGCAACTATTGAAATGTTATGTTTACTTTTGGTGCGTTTGTTCTATGTAGTACTTTTGTATGTGATGTTCTATTCGAGCGGATATTAAGGAGAATGCATACACCACAAGAGAAAGCACAGATTTTATGGTGGTCATAGAGTTAATTTCCAATCAACTAAATCACTGACTTTTAAGAGTTAATTTCCAATCATTTAAACTGACTGATTTATGAAAATTTGAATATCACTATTCAATAAAAAAAGGATAATTTTAGATTTTCCATCGATCGCTTCAAAGAAAATACGCCAATCAGCGCGCAGGTTTCTCAAGATTAATTGGCCTAAGATTATCAAAATGTTGAGTGTTTCTAAATTCTTAACATTTAAAACTTCATAAATAAGTCTTAGTTGATCATGGAAAATAGAAACATTCATTCATTTATTTAAAATTTGGTGTATCCAGAATATTTCTCAGAATATGATAATTTACTGCATTAAATTTAGACTTCATAATTTTTGAAATATATTTATAGGCCGGAACAAAATATTATTATTGATTTCATTTCAATCCTTTTGAAAGAAAAACTAAAAACTGAATTTTATGCTGAATCTCAGAAATTTTTGTTGAATTATTGTGTGAGATATTACATAAATTATGAAAAATATTTTGTAGTTAACATAAGACTTAAATACCGAGCGATTCTGTTTGCCATACTCACATTCAATAATAATAATAATTAATAAATAACAATAAAGATGATAAATAAAATAAAACGCTTGGTTTTATTAAAAAATAATATTAATTGCAATTTCATCATTTACATTTTAAATTAAAGTTGAAGTTTTGCCGGAAATGACAACAAATTTGCAAAATATATATAGTAAATTGAACGAAACGATCTAAACAATATAAGTTTGGTATGACTATCAAAATTTGAAGATTAAAAATGTTTTGTTTGAGAATCCCTTAAGAGACCAGTTACTTAAAATATTTAATTGAAAATTGCAGCGAGCGATAATACTGGCGAACCGGCTGGTCGCCAAAGGCGGTTAGTATATTTATAAATTAATAAGTATTCAATGAATTATTTCAGGATAATTTTTCATTTTAATAGATTTAAAAATGTATGTTTTTTTTGCATTTTTTTATGCTTGTACTACATTTATATTTGTTCACAATGTTATTTTAATAGAATTCATTATTTATAAAATTATTCATTATGTTTATCCATATCAGTAAAAATATATAAACATAATAAAACAGGAATCTGATCAATTTCACTTCTTAAATTTTAATATTATAATGTTGTTTTATAATTGTAGAATTTGTAATCCTTTCCAAATTTATTTATTTGTCAATTCGGAAAATAGCATTTTTTATTTACCTGTCCACGCCCCACCTCTCATCCCAGTGCTGCCTATAGACTAATCGAATTGTTGTGAAAAGTATCAAAATGTGGAGAAAATACATAAGAGCAATTTTATTGGTTTAACCCTTAACTGGGGACGTGCGGTCTGTGAGACCACTAGCTATGGATTTTCTGTCACCCCTATTCCCTATTCTATTTTTAGCTCAATTGAATGGATTGGCCCTGTAGCTTCCTGTTTTATGACCTTGAATACACGTGCACTTTTTCAACCGATTTCAGCAGATGTTTTTTAAAATAATTCAGTTATTTCTTCGAGTGCGGTCTCTAAGACCGCATCTCCCTGTTAGTGTCCCAGTGATAAACAAGGCTTAGCAGATGGCGCTAAAACTTGGGGCCCTAAATATCATTCAGTTTACTGATCCTATTATGAAGCAGTGCTCCAGGTACTTATAAATGAAGAATAAACTGATTTTACTGATAAGGATAATTGTACAGAAGAGCTTTTCGATGAAAGTTCACATTCAACTGATTTTGATATGTATGTTCAAACATAATTAATTTTTCTAGTGATAATGTATTTTGAAAAATTCATAAAATATATTAATATACCAAGAAATATATATACAGAATTTATAGGTTTATTTTTATACTAGTTCTTAACCTTTATATTTAAAATGCCCTAGAAAACCGTGCTATGAAAGTCACACAAGCCGATAAAAAAAGGGCCAATTTGACCCATTGTCATTTTTTTTTATTTTTCATATAATTGTTGAATTTTACATTATATTTTCTTCTATATACCTTCATATACTGTAAAAATAAATATGATTTAAAAAGTAAAAAGTAATATGCTTTTTCAAGAATATTATTTATTGTAACATGTTATTTTAGAAGAAAATGCATGTTCCAACGCATTTACTTTTTTCAATGATAATATATCTTGAAAAATTTCTAAAACATATCTATATATCAAGAAAAATATCTGCAAAATATATTGGCAGTTTTTCATACTAATACATTCATTAGAAAATTTCATTTGAGTCTAAATGAAATGCGGTCTCGTAGACCGCACCTCCCCAGTTAAGTCCTAAAATTTCACTTCCCCAGTTAAGGGTTAAGCTGTTGAATTAGCTTTCAAAATACGGGATTTAAGTTTGCACCCGGATATATCAGCGGATAAGAGTAAGAGAGGAGAGATGAAATATGAATTATCGTTTTTCTTTTCTTTTATATAAAAAGTATTAAACGGAAACAAAAGCGTGAATTACAGAGCTCTAAGTATTAAAAGTACCTATAAATTGAACTGTCGAACACTATGACAGCTTACCCTAGATCAGTAGTGAATTTTTAAAAAAGGCAAATTTGAAAAGCTATTTTTTTTTTTTTTTTGATTTTAGGGAAATTTTCTCAATTTTATATAAATACGTTTTGCATAGAAGGGAATAACTGGTAAAAAAATTCAGATCAATTTTTTTAAATTGTTTCAAAGAACTATAGAAAATAAAGTTTCCAAAATTATGCATCTTTTTTTTTTTATTTTACTCCTAACCGAATCAAACTTTACAATGTTTTACAGCTCATTTTACAGATTTTTGTAATAGCTACAATTTTTTAGTCTATATATTTTCTCTCAGTTGAGTAGCTTTTTTATTTAAACGCGAACAATCGTTTCAAAGCCTTTCTATCTCTTTTCCGATAACATATTCGGGTGCAAACTTTGAGGTCTATTTCGAATATCCAATTGAACAACTTAAACTAATAAAATCGTTATTATGCATTTTTTTACAAGAAAAAGGACCATTCGTCTGGGTTACTAGTTAGAAATCTGCCACTGTTTAGATTCACGGAGTACGTTAAATCTGCTCATGCTTGAAGTGTACCTACTTCCATTGATGTAGATGTCTGGAGTTTGGGTGGTTGGCCACTGTTTCCGGTGTCTCGTCATTTGTCCCCGATATTCACAACGAATGTTATGTACATTGAACCCTCTTGTAGTAGAAAAAGACGGTTTTACGTGACTCGCAATTAAATAAATCCAGTAATAAAGAAAATGTCTAATTTCTAAAATGTTTTTTTCCTAAAATGCCGAGAATAAATCGGTTTGTTGTTTGAATAGTAATTTTCTTCAGCATATTGCTTGCATTTATTTTGTGTTTGACTTATTTTACAATTATAATCCATATTAAATGTTTATTTTTATTTAATAACCACAATTTTTGGAAAAAAATAAATAAACTGCATCTTTTTTTTTAAGTTTTTAGTTACTGTTTAATCTGCCGAATTGGATTTCTTTAACAATTATCTACAATTTCAAAATGCAGCAAAAGATACTAATGTTTTAGAAACAGAAAGACTTTTTAAAAAATTGAGAATCTATTTACAAAGACAAAAGTTGTATGTCTTATTAGATTTATAGATATTACTTGTATACTAAAATCTTCAAATTCAATATGCCCAAAACGCTCCATCTCTCCTAATTTGAAGAATTAGTTAATCCAAAGAAAAGTAAGACGTTCAAAAAGTAAGAAGTTAATACAATTACGACATAAAAATATATTAATATATTCAATAATTCAAAAATATGATTCAATAAATTTTAAATGCAACATTTGCATTTCATTATCATTTAATATGATTTTTATCTCATATGTGAAAGAATTTTCAAATCGATTTTTTACTTTTTTTTCTGAAGTGCTAGAATATTACAACTTTGCTCACTTTTGTGCCCTTACTAACATTACACTATTTTAAATTTTCAGAATCTAACTGTCAATCCTCAATATGATTGAATTCTGAATCTCTACCGGTGGCGCCACAAAGAAAAAAAAAATTGATATTGCGATTCTATAATTTTTATAATTATCTGTTATAAATTAAAGGTATATAGACAAATAGTAATTGAAACTAAAAATTACTTTTTAATACACCAATAAAAAAGTTTTTAAAATATTTTTAATAAATATATTATTTTTAATTTTAGAGTAATATATTATTATTTTTTTTTCCTTGTCTCGTATAATTCTTTTTTTTTTTGTCAAAATAATTTAATTTTTATAAATATCTTTAAAAATTGACAAGGAATCGAAACAATTAGGTGCACTCACATTAAAAATATTATTTAATTATAAAAGAAACTTTCGTATTTTAGTGAAAACAAAAATTAATCCAGATTTTACCAGCGGCATTCATCCTAAGGTCAATACTACTATTTGGCACTTTCTGAGAACTTATTCGTGTATGGCAGAGCGCCAAAATTGAAACCTATCGATCAAAGTTAGCCGCTATTTCTTTTTGCAGACAGCAGGTGCATCCATCATATTAGATGTCATCATTCGAAGCAATGGCACGCCAGAAATCAGTCAGTTAACTCAAGATGCAGGTTTAGATTCGTTGATCAGCTGCTTAAAATACAGAATTGAAGTAATGAAACCTAAACTTTTTAGAATATTATTATTTCTATTTATATTGAGATTTTTTTAGAAGGTTGGTCTAATAATGAAGGAAGAGTGAAACCCTTTAAGCTAATATCGAAAATGTTAATGGTTATATTTACTCTCTCGTATAGGATGTAAAAAAGAGGAATCGTATAAAAATTCAACTTCCAGATTTCTATTAGTCTCCATGCTTCTTCCTAGTCTAAGTCTCTCAATCTGAAAAAAAAATAAAGATTCTTTTTGGAATTCATTTTTTTAATTCCTCTCTCTCTCTCTCTCTCAATATATATATATATATTAGCCGCCTTTGACGACCAGCCGGTTCGACAATCTTTGTTCGTTAAAATTTTAATAATTAAATATTTTATGCAATTCCTACTTTAATAGCTTCTTCATCAAAATATTTTAAAACTTCAAATTTTGATAGTCATATAATTCACTCATAATATTATAAAGGCCTTCATTCATAACGTAATATGTATATCTCTAATTTTCTGTTAGCTCCGTAGAATTTATACTTTAAATAAAAGTGGAAAAGATTAATCTGCAATTAATATAATAATATTTTTTACTAAAACAAAGTATTTTTTTTGTAATATGATTACTGAAAACAGTCACAGAGCGTTTAAACTTTATGGGCACTAAGGAATATCTTTCTTAATTTATGTAATATTTCAAGAATTTGTTAACAAAATTTTCTCAGATTCCTCATGACCAGATCGATTAATTAACAATGTTTAATTTTAAATGCATCAAACACTAAGAAAATAAAAACGAATCGCTTAAAATAATCGGTTGCAAACATGTTAAAAAAAACTACTTAAAAAACGATGTACTTAAAACTATAAGCATATACAAAAAAAATATATAACATAAATACAATTTAATTACAAAGGCATGCAACTAACCTAAAAATAATTTAAATGAAGCCCGCAATCAGTTACAACAATCAGAACACAATGCTCATGTGTGAATTTTCAACGCGTTTCGGTAATGCAAATGCGTGAATTTTTCTACGCCAGTTCGGGTAACGCAATGCAGATTAGACATTTTTAATTTCCTTTATGCTGTTTTATTTTAATTCAAAAGTACTTCAGAATGAATCTGAAAGATCGATTAATTAACAATGTTTAATTTTAAAATCATCAATCATTAAGAAAATAAACACAATCGTTTGAATCGGCCAAAAATCTTACGCCTAGCCTTTTTAGCGTAGGAAAAAAACTGAAGCCTTACTCATTTGGCGTGGGGAAAATTAAGAGTTTTTTTTGGCGGGAAAGTTAGTTTTTAATTAATAATTAAAATTCTAATTAAAAATTCAAAAACAGGGACCGCAGGTGCACCTTCCCGCCCTCCAAGGTATACATGTACCAAATTTGGTAGCTATAGGTCAAACGGTCTGGCCTGCAGAGCGCCAACACACACACACACACATACACACACACATACACACATTGAGTTTTTTATATATACTAGCCGCCTTTGGCGACCAGATGGTTCGCCAGTATTACAGCTCGCTACAATTTTCAATTAAATATTTTAAGTAACTGGTCTCTTAATAGATTCTCAAACAAAACATTTTTAATCTTCAAATTTTGATAGACATACCAAACCTATACTGTTGTTTAGATCGTTTCGTTCAATTTACTATATATATTTTGCTAATTTGTTGTCATTTCCAGTAAAACTTCAACTTATTTAAAGTGGAAATGATGAAATTGCAATTAATATAAAGATATTTTTAATAAAATCAAGCGTTTTATTTTATTTATTATCTTTATTGTTATTTATTTATTATTATTATTATTGAATATGAGTATTGCAAACACAATTGCTCGGTATTTAAGTCTTATGTGAACTACAAAATATTTTTCATAATTTATGTAATATCTCAAACAATAATTCAACAAAAATTTCTCAGATTCAACATAAAATTCAGTTTTTAGTTTTGCTTTCAAAAAGATTGAAATAAAATCAATAATAATATTTTGTTACGGCCTATAAATATATTTCAAAAATTATGAAGTCTAAATTTAATGCAGTAAGGTATCATATTCTGAGAAATATTATGGACACACCAAATTTTAAATAAATGAATGAATGTTTCTATTTTCCACGATCAACTAAGACTTATTTATGAAGTTTCGAATGCTAAAAATTTAGAAAAACTCAACATTTTCATAATCTTAGGCCAATTAATCTTGAGAAACCTGCGCGCTGATTGGCGTATTTTCTTTGAAACGATCGATGGAAAATTTAAAATTATCCTTTTTTTGTTCAATAGTGATATTCAAATTTTCATAAATCAGTCAGTTTAAGTGATTGATTTAGTTGATTGGAAATTAACTCTTTTTATTTAAAATGTTAGTGTTTCAAGAACATTTGGTTAATCGTGATTTCCACAGCAGAAGCTTTACGTAAAATCAAAAATTTGTTATTTCTTAGAGCATTTATTGAATCAAGTTACATAAAATGTAATCATTTTCCATTTAGACCATTTTAGCAGATCTGTGTCTTACTAAAGGTTTACAAATTAGCTGTGTGGCCCTGATTTGAATGGATATCCTGTTCATATTAAACAAAACTTGCCTTAAAATAAAACTGATTTATTGGATTAATAATATAGAGAGTGTAAAAGATCATAAAATAATTTTTCTTCAATTTATTTTTTTAAAAAAATAATATTTCTTATTTGTTTCATTTCCTACAGACACGTGCCGAAAATTATATTTTTGCAGATTTCATTTCCAAAAAGATTTCATTTATTTTTAGTTGGAGCTTTAATCAATGTGATGGCAACACTTTGAAAAAAGCTAATTTTTTCCCATGAATGCGAAACGTGCTCGTGCAGCTTAAATTTTATTTTTATTTTGTACGAAAAAATTGTTGGAAAAGTATGATTAAAATATTTATTTAAAAATTCATTCAAAATAGAAATTTAATTTTAAGATTAAAACATTGATATCATTTAAAAGAAAAATATTGGATCTTTAACTTCATGTAAAAATCTTTTTTGTGCGGTAATATTTTCGGAAGTTATAGCAGAAACACGCCAAAATTTCGCTTAATTTTTAAACAAATAAAATTCTAATCAAAAATTCGACAAAATAACCCCCAGGTGTGCATTCCCGGCCTCCTAGGTATACACGTGCCAAATTTGGTAGCTGTAGGGTGAGTGGTCTGGCCTGTAGAGCGCCAACACACACACATTGAGCTTTATTATAAGTATAGATATAGATTACACTGGACTTCCATTTATTTTACACTGGAGGCATATTACGTGCAGAGACAAAGCAGTAAGCGATTCGTTAGTCTACTTAGCGACATAAGAGCAAAACATTTTTTCTTTTAGTGACTTTGCTATGAGATTCTGGTAGGGATTTCTTTGCTACATGGCGACTTAGACAAGGGAATGCTAAGTAACTTTTTAAAAAGATGTGCAGGTGTTTGCTATTTTTATCGATGGATATAGATTTAATGATGACATCTAGCATAGACAATTTGGACACCAAAACTAAATATCTTCAATTTCAAGCCCATTTGATCAAATGGATAAAATTCAAAATACGTAACTGATTCTATATATATATATATATATATATATATATATATATATATATATATATATATATATATAAACATTATTTTATGTGAAGCAGAATGCAGTTTGAAGAGACTTGCTATTTCGTGACGTCGTTTTATTTCATTTTTAAGAAGCAGGCATATGTACAAGCGATGAACACACAGAACGACACAGAAAAGGAATGAGGAAAAAGCTCTTGGACATTTTATCCCTGGTCTTATATAACCTATGATTTTGATAGGAAACCATTTCTTCATAGTGCTAATATAATAAGAGATTTCGATAGGGATTTTCGTTACACGCGCAGAGAAGGCAGAGAAAACAAAGGGAGATTTTAAAAAAGAATTTGCCTCATCGGCGGTATTTTGCCTCTTCTCGCGGAGTGTCGGAAAGTTAAGACTTTTAGCCGATTCTGCAATTTAACAAAGCTTCTCTCGAATTAATTAAGTAGAGGCAGTGGAATTGGATCACGAAATAAGAGAATATTTTAGAATAAAGTTACTATGGGCTAAATTAAGATAAAATCTTGAAAATTAATTAAATTGAAATTAGAGTTAAAATATAATTACAAATATATATATATATAATATAATATAAAGTTCCACAATTTTTATTTAATTAATTCTGCATGCTCTCTACAAAACTGCTGATTTTAGCACTTTCACGCGCTCCGAGAGAAGGGATAAAAATCCTTAATACTTACAACATTCTTTCAAAGGTACCTAAGTTTCCCTCTCGTAAGTCTACACGTCTAAAAAAATCCCCATAAAAATCTTATAATGAAACCATTGAATGAAAAAATGTCTCTTTTGCACTTATATCACGCTAAAAACGAAAATCAGTTTTATCATTACTTTTTGTACATAAAATGCCTCCCATAGTGAAATAAATTGAAGTCAGAAATTCAAAAATTTCTTCTAGGCCACGCATCTGCTAATATATATATATATATATACAATTAATAACTTATTTGATAAAGATTAA